>BMAO01025934.1:0-108447 GCA_019973975.1 Trichonephila clavata | reverse complement strand
AATTGATTTTAACTTTACCGAGAGTCAAAGTCCTCGAGTTGGTGGGGTGTGGAAGCTTGGAGAGTCGGGTACCTGCTAAGTTGCCATCATCTTCCCTTGGCTGTGTTTCAAAATTACAAGGTCCATCGCCCATAGCTCACGAGGTGCATCGAACTATTAACCTATTAAAAACAATCCATCAATCAACAGAAATTTCCATCCAATAGGTAAAGTTTAGTTCCATAGCTCAATGCCATTCAGATTTTCTGAAAGTACATACCGTAAAATCCGGCGTATAACGCGCACCTATACTTTTAAGCAGAAATTTTAAATTTTTAGGTATATTCGCCGTATAACGCACACCCTCTTTTTTACGAAGAAAACTGAAATGTACTTGTGCATTGCTCTTAAGCTTTGAAGTTGTTTTTTTTTCAAAGTATTATTCCAAGCTTTAAAAAAAATAGTATACTTCTAAAACTACAACCCTTATGTTCATAAAAGGAATGTTATTTCTTTAAAATAAACAATATTTCGATCTATGTACACTTCTGTTTGTAAGAAAAGCAACACCATGTAGGAATCATCAGCATCATTAACTTTGCAGCAAATATCAATTACTAGCCGTTACCCACCCGCTTCGCTGGGTATTTCATGATATTTTATAAATATATCCTGTTTATATATGTATAAATTATTGATATCTAAGTCCTAATACTAAGAATTCGATTGTATTGAAAAATATACTTATACCTGTAACTCTCACCTCTTTATAAAAAAAAGGACAGAACTACTAATTTGTACTATCTAATAATCTCTAAAATTGAGTATAGAATGATGTTTGCATTTTCGTAACCCTATAATTAAGTGGATTTCCGCAAAACCTATTTTAGAGGTGGATCTCTAATTCATAAAATAAACATGGAAGTCAAATTTCAAGTCAAAATCTAATAGAGCAAAAACAAAATTTTTATTATCAATACCCCCCGCAACGCCACTTTAGGGCCTATTTTACCCAAACACATCTTGTAGCTGATTTCTACTCTATGAAAGGAATCTGCTTACCCAATTTCAGGATTGTACGTCGAAGTAGTGTAAAAATGGAAACAATTATTTATAACACCCCTTAACCCCGTAACGCCCCTTGCGGTTCGAATTTCGCAAAATCCGTTCTTAGCTGATCTCTACTTCATGAAAGGAACATGTCTACCAAATTTCAAGTCTGCAGGTTGAATAGTTCCGGAGATATCGTAATTAGTCAGTGAGTGAGTCACTTTTCTCCTTTATATATATAGATAGGATGTTATGTAAAATAGTAAAGTTTCAGAGCCCCCGCGCATACGTGACGCGCGCAGCGCCCTCTGAACTGATGCTGAAAGCGTACAAATAGAGGGCCGTAGCGGGACATTGAAAATAGTTAATGATTATTTGTTAGTGGCGAATGTTTAGTAAGACCTAAGTATGAATCCTCTACGAAATAAGGATAAATTCCAACACACACACAAATTACGGAGTTTGAACGGGAGAGGATTATCAGCCTTCGGGAAGAAGGATTTTCCTATCGCGCAATAGGAGATAGTGTGCAGCGGTACAGTTTCCCAGTGATGCGAGTTTGGAAGCAGTGAACTGACGAGCACCGAACAACAAAAAAAACGGGCAGTGGTTGACGGAAGGTGATGTCAGCGCGCGACGATCAACACCTGCTCCGCATGGTGGTGAATGACCGTACAGCTTCTTCCAGGCAGTTGGCAGGACGTTGGTCTACTGCTACAGGTGTACTAATTTCGCCGTCAACGTCTGCTGCACCGTGAATTGCGTGCAAGGGCGCCTTTATACAGGATCTCCCTCACGGCAAACCAACGACGGCTGCGTCTGCAATAGGCTCATGAGCACAGAGCCTTGCAAGCTGATTGGAACCAAGCTGCCTTTTCGGACGAATCACGCTTCAATTTGTGGGACCATGACGGTTGCATTCGTGTTAGATGCTATGCCGGTGAACGCTGCCTTCCAAAGTGCGTTATCGAACAACATAGTGACCTAACTCCCAAAGTTATGGTTTGGGGTGCGATTTCGTATCATGTCGATCCAATTTGCTAACAATTGAGAGTAATCTCAATAGCAACAGGTATGTCCGTGAAGTGCTACAGCCCGAAGTCGTTTTCTTCCTTCAAGGCATCCCTGGAGCTATCTTTCAGCAGGATAACACACACCCACATGCTGCAAAGACTGTTCGAAAATTCTATTCTGCCCAACACATGCAACTTCTTTCTTGGCCTGCTTATTCGCCGGATATGTCGCCTATTGAGCACGTGTGGGATTTGGTTGGTCGGGGTCTCACTCGTGATCCGCGTCCTGCAGCTTCAAAAGACGAACTTTTGCTACACATACAAGCAATATGGAATTAATTCTCTTCCACAAGCAGACATTCAAAATCTGTTTGACTCCATGCGACGTCGTATAGCAGCACCTACTTCAGGGTGTGGAGGCTACACCAAATACTGATTTCGGACACTTAATATTGTTTTTTTTTCTTTGAAATTTTCGTTATTTATTTATACTTATGCAAGTCGTTTGTGCATTAAATTTCATTTAATTCTAATGATTCCTTTATGGTGTTGCATTTTTTACTAACAGCAGTTTAGAAGTCTAATTTTTGCTATGCTCATTTATACTCGGTGTACATCGCGCACGCGTAAATTTGGATATTATTTTGCTGTTAAAAGTGCGCGTTATACGCCAGATTTTACGGTAATTGCATAGAATATACGACCCGAGTGTTTACTTGTGAAATATTTAAAAAATTGCTGTATACCATATCTTAAATATAATATACATGAGAATGCATTTGATTAAATTTTATATTCATCTATTTATCTCCCCTCCCCCTTATTCATTTTAATTCTTAATTTTGAACTTTGAGATTTTTTTTGAATGAGTAGCACCTTTTCTCTTTCAGTCTCATTTATTACCTTGCCAGTTTTTTCCCCCAGTTCCTTTAATATTTAGTACATTCTTAAAATAAACAACAGATGAAAATATTGTCATAAAACTAGCATTTGGAGCTGGAAAAATGCTTCCATTTATCTGGAAAAGGGAAATCGGAAGGATGAAAATAGTTCAAGAGTTCCAGTGCGTGATCGAAAGAATAGAAATGTGGTCCTCTTCAAATTCTCTTAGACTGATTCGAATTTGACGACTCTCATTCTCTGAATGATTGTTGCTGGCCAACTCGGAAAAGATATTTTCAAAGACGCTTCACACTTGAAGGATTCAAGTACACTCTAGATAAACAAATAAATATTTAAAAGATACAATTTCAGTGCTGATGCATTCATCTAATAGTTGCGAATATGTTTGCTAAATTTCCAGTATACTATCGGGGGGAAGAAAACTGAATACAGCCATATTACGAACCTCTATATTGCGAATTTTTCTATGTAGCGAACTTTTTTCTCGAACCAGGAGCATTTCATGATTTTCTTCCTAAATGCATTTTCTTCCTGAAGTGCATTTTTTATGTAACGAAATTTTTCTCTGGTGATTCAATTTTGTTCACCCTATTTTTAAAATACAGTTGGACCTCTATATAACGATAAAGCTAAATCCCCCCCCCAAAAAGTTCGTTATATGGAAAATTCGTTATATAGAGGTTTTCTTTCAATTTTCTTGAAAAGCCACAAAAAGCAAATTTTAAATTCTTAAGGTATCTGTACACCTTCGAAGAAAATTTTTTGAAAAACTGTAATTTTTGCTATTAAAATATTTTTTACTGATGAAACATAACTTAAAACTATGAAAAATACATTTAATATTTTACTTATAACACACACACACAAATTTAGGGAGAAAACATAGTGAAAATTGTAATTAAATTCATTGTTAGAATAACGCACATAACTCAAATGAAAACAAAAATATCACTCTTCTGTAAATTTGATGTTGATCATCATAGCATTTTTTAGGGCTGGTACCATTTTCCTAATGATAATCAAATTATTACAATTTTTATCAAGGTTCGAGTAAAAGAACATTGAAAAATCACTAAAAATTTATTACGAGACATGATATACACCTTAGTTACTAAAAACATATCAACTCTATAAACATGAAAATGGTAGGGGTTCTTTAAATCTATAAAATTAATGTACTTGTAAAGTTTAAACAAATTTGGTTGACAACTTTTTCTGATATTTACGTTGTAAGATGCCAATACGTTAAAAAAATGCATTTTGAGATAAATCAGAAATAAACTTTAAACTGCAATTTTTAATATTAAACACAATTAGATATACTTAAAAGGCCCCTGATTTATAAATAACACCCTCTTTACTCGCTAAAACATTGATTTTTTCAACCTGGTTGCTTTTAAAAATTTTCTACGCTGCTTTACATTTGGTGTTGAATGACGTTCTGCATCGTTAATTCTTTTTACGTCAAGATGTTTGTATGATTTTAAAGTAAAATAACCAGGAGTTATATTAAGTTTTTTTTTAAATGTCAACACAACCCTTGTACCCATCATTAAATTGTATAACAGCATCCAATGCACCAGATTTTAAAGCTTTGAGGCACACGAAAACTTCTTTCGGTACTCTCTGCCATATAATGCCATTAAAACACTCATTTGAGTTTTGCGTTTTGCCATGCAGACATTTAGTTAGTAGTTCTTTGGTACATAATTCTAAATATGTAGGCTTAATCATGTTTATAAAGGTTTATCTAATGAAGTTTTATTTTTCTTTTGGCTTTTGGCCACAAGATAGTGCTCGCTGGTAGTAGCACCAACTATCTTTACCGATGGGACACTGTCCATGCATGGGTTTCTTGGCACTTGATGAGCAATGAAATAGGGCCGCAATAACATTTTCTTGAAGACCGGAGAGGTTTCCAACATTGCTACGAACAGCAATTCCATAATAGTTTGCAATTGGTCAATAAAAGAGTCGGTGAGTTTGCCTTTACCAGACAGATTTTTATTTTTTGACTTTAGTTTGCGCAATCTCGCACCTACTCTCTTTTGAACATGACCGATGCATTCATATTTTGTGACACTATCTTTACCATAAGTATCTTTGACACTGATAAAGCCCTTGGAATCCCGTCACCATAATATTGTGCATATTTAAGGCCTCGCTTCACAATAGAACGTTGGAAGATTCTAGTTGCACCAGCAGCTTCCATTTTCAACGCAGAACCTTGAAAATTGCTATGGCATACGTGATCTGCTGCAAAAGTTTCCGATTCAATGCTTTTAGAAATCTTTCTGCAGATGGGGCAATATGACGACATTATTTCAATGTCCACTACTTTACCAGTGTCAACTGACAAAGCTGCGACACACCCATTCATGGAAGTGTAACCCCTACGCTGCCATGTTCCGTCAACTGAAACACTACATTCAACTATTTTATTTTTAGAAGGATGTAGCACTAACAGTTCAGAAGCTGCTTTTTGCATTGATAGTTCACTAACTTCTGAAATCACAGACATGAGTTTGTTCTCATGATTAGTGTACGCAGTTTTACTGAGCCTGGGTAAATTTAACGTACCACATAATTTAAACCCAGCAGAAAAACCTTTAACAATTTGTCTCATACCATAAACAAATCTTGTATTTACTTCAGGATAGTTTAAAGTTTTCTTTGAACTAGAAAACACTGAGTAAAAGTTACAATGTTTACACCTTTTAACAAAATTTGAACACAAACCATACCTTGAATCCTCAGAAAGCAATAAGCCTTCTTCGAAACATCTTGGGCAACAAAGTTGTAAAAAAACATTTAAGAGGACATCAATATCTATGATTCTATTTTCTGTAAGTGTTTTAGGCTCATACTCTGCCATTTCCTCATCAAAAACAGCAGGCATTTTGATCTTTGAAGAACTGGCGTTGGTGGATGTTGAGCTACAATTTTTGGAATCTTTATTAGTAGATCCATTGCCACGAAATTTTCGTTCTCTTAGTACTAATTCTGCGTTTTAAATTTCCCATTTTAAATGAAAAAAAATTAAATTTTTCAGGTATAAAAAAGGATTTAACAGAAACTTAGAAAGTGCTGCGCAATCGTAAGCAAATGTAAACAAACAATAACAACTCACTTTTCCAGCCAGATTCTGGATAAAAATATTAGTTAAAACCTGTTGCCAATTATATTTTTGAAGATTCTGAAAACTAAAATTCATATTTTAAAGTGTATAAATTTTCTACTATTACATATTTAAGCAATACTTTGTAAAATAAAAATGTAAACAAACATTTATTTCAACTTCCGGAATGTAGACTTGTACTTCCGGTTTCAAAAATTAGCTACCGAGTAAAATTCAAATCCCCATAACTTAAGTTCTAAATTAGATAAAAACAAAATTTAAGCACCATTTTAAAGAAAAACGTTCAATTTTTAAAAAAAATCAAAATTCAAAAATCGAAAATTTCGGCAAAAATGACGCTTTGAAGGTGTACAGATACCTTAAACACTATATATTGAAAGAAGTAATTATTCGCAACTTTTTGTAAATTGATATATAATTATTTTATATATCTTAACTATCAAAAAAGAAAAGAAGGAAAGAAAAACTGCAAGGAAAGTTTATTGACGCCTTTATCCACACTTCCTGAAGAGTGAAATTTTTTTTGATGCTCAGGCACTTAAGCTGTGGCATTTTCGAGCTACAAGAAACGAAGTAACAAGTACCACTGATCAACACTACAAATGAACGGAGACCAGTTCAAAGATACGAGACAACTCCACAGAGGGTGAAAGGGGATATCCAAGATGTTTCTAGTGAACTGGACAATGGGGGTTAAAGGTTACACTTCTTGGATGAAACTCCCAGAATTCTATTGCTTTCGGTGAGTTAGGCATTTAATAAAAGCTGTTCAAGATTTATGACCACCATAAAGTGTGTTAAAAGAGAGAATAACTTGAAATATCCACAAATGCTTTAAAAATAGGAAGAAAAAAATTGCCTCACAAGAAAAAAAGTTCATTATATAGAAAATGCCCTTCGCTATGAGGGAAATTCACGTCAGACTGGCGCCAAACGGAGAATCACGTGACAACCGTGGAAACATTTGCACGTGTTTATTCATTCACGTGTTAAAACCTATACTTAAGGTGTTGACATTCTTGTCCTTAATTTTTATCTAATTAAAATATATGATATCATTGTATTTTATGCATTATTCTAGTGTATATATTTGTTAGGAAAACCTCTCAACAACTCTTTGATATAATTTTTGTTTTATTCTAATTTATTTATCTAATTAGGTATTCGTCCGCTTCAAATAGTGTTAGCTGGTATATTTATTTAGGTTGGATCCTAGCACCTGGTACACAGCTAATAGTTATTTTAATTCTTAATTAATTTAGTAGTTATTAATTATATATTTTTGCGCAAGAATAGCTTACAGTACATAGGATCAATACAACTATGTTTAAAAAACATCAAGCTATTGGACTAGCGAATAACAATTGTATCATTTCCTTAAAAAGAACTCACTATTATTATCAAATACAGCGTCAGGTAAGTGTATATAATATAAAAAAATGTCTGTTTATAATTTTAATTCATAATTCAAAGTCAACAGAAAATATTTATTCTGAAGTAAAACAATTTGATGATAATTTGTGACAGTAATGTTTACAAAGATTAAATAAATTTTTCTTTGATTTTTACATTTCTCAAATTATTGATTTCTAAATTATTAATAATTATTCTTTACTGTTAAAGATTTATGTCATTTCTTTCTTTAAATTAAAATAAAATATTCTTAAGGGGAATGATACCATCGCAAAAGGCAACAATTTTTAGAAATGATCAAATTTAATTTGATGATTTGTTATCTTATTTTTTTTCAAGTACATGTTAAACTTGCAAAAACGTTTGTTTCTTGAAGCCTGTGTATATAGAATATTAGGTAATATGATAATTATCTTTTGGTGAAAGTGTATTTTTTTCCATCACCTTTTCCCCCCATTTTGTATATAAAATATTAGAGTTGATATGGTATTTATCCTGTGATGAAAATGAATTTTTTTAACACTATATTTACATCAAGTTTGCCTACCTACACTTAAAATTCGAATGAATATTTTATTTTACTGTGGAACAGTTACTGGATGAAAATGAATTTTATTTTTACAATGTATTGCATATAAATACTTTATATATATGTATGTGTTTTACAATATTATGGAGCATTTAAATATATTTGAAATGTTTCTAATCAAATAACATTCTCCATCTTTGACTGTCTGATTTACTTAGTAATTATTCTTTTAAAATGTTTGGAATTTGTTTTTAGAAATGATTGTCTAAAGTAATAAAAGAAAATACTATTTCATTTTTTAGTTAAAGAAATTATTCATATTAATATATAATTTTCAGGATATATTCATTGTAATGTGGTTATCCATTATTATGAGTTATTTAATTACATATATAAAGTACATAATCAGGGCTAATTAACTAAATGATTATAATGAGTTATTTCTACATGTATTAACTGTTTTAATACTTTTCTCTAAGTTGCAGGCACTATAGAAAGTGCTCTTTAAGCACATTAAAATTAATAAAGAGTTACCTTCAGTCATGCATGTGTACAGAATGCTTAAATGTCCTTGTTATATTAAGCATCGAAAAAGAAATTGAAAAAGATTTTAACTTTTCTGGAGAAAAAAAACAGCATGCACTAAATAAACATGTGTTTGTAATTTTACTCGTTAGTACAATGTTTTACAGAACTGAATAGTTTTCTATTGGAAATTGCACTTTTATATATGGGTTACTAAATATAATGCATGGGTATGTGACACTTGGATCACAAATTAATGTTATTAATGCTAGTATGAACTATATTAAAAGAGAGTTTGCATTACAATTTTTTATGACAAATTGTTTTTTTTTAATTGTCTTTGTATAAAGTGCCTTTAACATGTTGATCTACTTTTTAAAAATTATTATACAATATTAAAGGAATGTTTCATCAGAAAAGGTGCAATAATTATCAGAAATTTAATTTAATTATCTTTAGTCTTAAATATATTTTTCTTCTTATTGAATTACATATAATTTATAAAAAAATAATAGTATGATTTATCTATTAACAGTAGATTGCTCCAAAATATAAGTTAAACGTAAAAAAAAAATTAAAGTTTACTTCTTTAAGTTATTGTTTATCTCATATTGATAAACAATATCCATTATATTTATCTATTAATGAAAATGCATTTTATTTTTACAACACAAGGATTGCAAATAAGATAGAAGAAATTCAACACAATATATATATATATATATATATATATATATATATATAAATGAGTAGTTACATAAAATTTCCATTCACAATTTCTACTAGTTATGTCTCTTGACCAGGTATTTATGTTTAACGTTAAATACTCCAGTTCCATTTCTTGCAAACTTAAAACTTATTTGAAGAAATGTACTCTCTCTATGTTATTTTGTTATCACTAATATGAATGAAAAGTATCCTTTTACATATAATTATATTTATACTTTAAAAAAAATGGAAGATAAAACAACATCAGAAAAAAAAGATACAAAATTCTCTCTGAAATTTAACGTTTGAAAATATATTAATAAAGATTAAAATCATTATTACATCAACAAGTTACCAAAATTTATTATGAATAAATTGAGTTCCATTCTAATCAAAATCACAGTTTCTACTACTTACAAGAAAAGTAATTAACTAATTATAGCATTGTTTTACCAGGACAATCTTATCTCAAAAATATCAGTGATTTTGGCCAATTAACCCCTTAACAATAATTATGAAAAAGATTTTCTGTATTTCTCTTCGCGATAAATATAAAATTGATCCAAATACTTTTCTTGGGTCAATATCGGTAAGTAACTCATACAACAAATTTATTCAGGACTTATAAGCAGGATAATGTCAATATACATGAGTCTTTAATATTTATATAAACGTAAATAAAATGATATAAAATAATTCTAATCTATAATGATAAATCTTCTATATATTGTGCAAACACCAATATAAATGCATATTTATTATAAATAGTAAAAAAATTTGCACATCTCTCTCTCTCTCTGTGATAGGTTTATACCACACAGTCAAACTCTGAAAAACAGATATATTAATCAATACCACACAAATATATTACAATTTTAATTTTTTGTAAAAGAACTATGGATTCAAAAATGACTATTTTAATTTGATCATGTAGTTGTGAGCAAGACTTTTATTTCCAATATATAGACACAAACTTATTTTATTGTACACATTTTAGTTTTAAAACTTTAATGTCTTAATTTTTTACCATATTTGTAATTCAATTCTTGATAAATTATATCTTTTGCCTGAAATAATGCTGCGAATAAAGACTTTCAAAATGCTGCCCAGTTTTTTTGTGTGTAATTTTACAAATGGTAAATGATCATTTTGAATTCTAATATTTGAAAGAGGTACTTGATTCACACATCATTTAGTGTAAACATTTATGAAGCTGTAGTAAATTTATATAATTTTCCATTTTTGTAGTGAATACTTCTCAAAAATACTTTTTTTTTCTCTCTTTTTCCCAGTAATATTGTAAAATTATAAAGTAAAATAAGTTTAAAAAAATACTTGTTTTGGATGTGACATGTATGGTTACATACCAGATTCTTGTGTTCTAATTTTAGATAATTAAATACTTAAGTACCTCTGTTACTACTCCGAAGATGCGTAAAATAAGTAAAACTTAATTTAATTAAACATTACATGTTCTCAATATAACTTCATTTAAAATAAACAAAAATTTGCTTAAGTTAACTAACATATTTTACTTTCTTATGTATGTTCTCTATATAATTTTATTTAAAACAAACAAAAATTTGCTTTGAAGTATTTACATGTTTGTGAAAGTCTACATCTCTCCAAAATCTTTTTTGAAGAGGTTTCTTTTTTGAAGACAAAAATAGTGAGAATTAAGCCTTGGTTTAAGCTGGCGTCGGTATTGAAAATATTCTTCAAAGTAATTGCATACATAATAAACAGTGAGGAGATGGTTTATAATCCTCACGTTCAACATGCTTTCAAAACACTCATATTTTGCACTGGTTTATGAAAAAAATGTGATTTTTTTCCTCAATCATATTTTTATTTATTGATTGAGCAACCATTTTAGCAAATTGAGACAATTTTAAAAGTACAATGTGAAACTGCGATAGCAAAATAGTCCTAGCGAGAGTAGTAAGCAAACCGCAGCGTAATCACGTGACACAGTTTTCACGTGATCGTGACGTCACATGAATTTAGTCCATTGGGAGATTATTTTACGAAGAAAATCGTGAAATGTTCTTGGTTTCATGAAAAAGTTCGCTGCATAGAATAATTCACAATATAGAGGTTCGTAATATGGAGTTTCGACTGTATTTCTGGACTATTCAAGTTATTCTCTCTTAAAACACATTTTATGGTATTCATTTATCTTGAACTTGTTTTACTAGGTGCCTAACTCGCCAAGAGCAATATATTGCTGGGTATTTAATCCAAGAAGTGCAACTTTTAACCTCCTTTGTCCAGTACATTGGAAACACATTCGATATCCTCTTTCACTCTCAGTGGAGTCTCGTGTCCTTGAGCTATTCTCCGTTCATTTGTAGTGTTGATTAGTCGTACTAGTAATTTAGTTTCTTGTGGTTCAAAAGTGTCAAAACGTAAATGCTTGAGCATCAAAGAAAAAATTTAATTCTTGAAGAGGTGGATAAAGGCATCTGCAAGAAACTTTTCTTGCAGTTTTTCTTTCTTTCTTTTTTTAATAGGTAAGATATATAAAATAAATATGTATTAATTCCCAAAAAAGTGTGAATAATTACTAATTTTTTAATCACATAGTGTTTATGAATTTAAAAGTTGTTTTATGTGGTTTACTAAGAAAATTAAAAGATGAACCTCTATATACAGAATTTTTCATATAACGAACTTTTTTTCTGGGGGTTAGCAACTTCGTTATATAGAGGTTCGACTATATTTTTAAATTGGGATATTTGACAGATTTATGAAAATTGAAAAAATAGGGATGGTATTTGTAATGGCTATTGACACTCTTGGTTCCCTGTCAGGTTTTTTTGTAAAATACAAATAAAATTAACAGATATTGTTTACTAGCTTTCAGAAAGCAAAAATGTTATCATAGGACAACAAATCTGTTTCAATTTGTCAATCAAAAGAGGTCCACGTGTGTCTTTAATTTTTTTTAAAAAAATTTAAAGAGTTTTAGTGTAACTTAAAAATAAGATATACATAATTATAATTTTGGAGTAAATTTTAAAATTTTTATTGAAGAAAATAATTTAGAGTTTTGTATTTTACCGAAAAATTTCTGGATTAAATTTAAGATACCTGAACGGGAACTATGGGATACGGGAACTAACAGCATTTTAACGCTATTTTTACCAACTCTTCTATAATTGGTACATTTTATTTTTTATTTATATTTTTCTCTTTTAATAATGACATTTAATAAAAAAAAATAATACTTAATTAATTTAGAAATATTTTGCGATTTTCTCTGGGTCTTAGGAGATTAGTTTAAAAAATTTTATTTGACAGCGCGAATAATTTTTATATTCAGCATAATGACTCGTGTGTATTCAGGGACGCATTTTTCTATATTAATACACAGTAATCACATGATTTGCATCTGAATAGCATTATAAAATTTAGCACTTTTAAAAATTTATGAGGAGGAGCTTTTTTTCTGGTGAAAAAAATGTTTGTTAAATTACGTAATAAACCTCATGATATAGATTTGCTTTTTCTACCAAATTTTATTCATGTAAATAAACACGTAATTCAATTTCTTTAATTCGAGCTTAATTATTATAAATCTACATGAGTTTTAATTTTTACATGTTAATTGTTCAACAAATAAATGATGTGGTCCTTTTTTATTTTTAGCGTAAATTTGCTCCTATTTATCTCAACCATCAACAAGCCGTGGCATCCCCTCAAACAACTTCTGGCGCTTTTTTGCAACACGCGCAGGACACTTTGATGTTCACATATCGACCAGAACCATTACCTTTTGATTGTAGCGAGGACCTGCACTCTGTTATAAAGCCTGTCATTGGCACTACAGTACAGACGACTCTACTTGTAATGGTTCCGGGTTAGAGAAACTTGCCCGACGGAATGACTCAGAGTCTTGTTTTTAGAAGTCAACCTTTGGTACGCCATGTACGTGCCATAACCGTGTACGAGTGTCATGATTACCGCATCTGGGCACCGCCCCACCACTTAACAACATGGCATCAAGGACAGGGGCACCCATCGTGTAAGATTGCAGATGACTTCTGACTCGTTTACGAGGCATTATGAGGGTCTAATGATACATGGATGATAGGCAGCAACTGGTGATACTCGCCTTCCTTCTTCGTAAGAGGGGTGCCCGATGGCCTTTACCATCAGGATGCCCACGCTGCATGTATGAACCAACATCCTTTGCAAGATGCACAAACACCTCCCTGGCAACCATTCTCTTCCGATCTCTCACTAATCGAACACGTTTAGGACATGATTGAATATCGCTTACGTATTCTGATGACAAACTGTGACAAATGGTCGACAGAAAATAGAAAGCCATTCCTCAGGGCGCCATACATTCTCTCACCAACTCTGTTTCTAGACTCTAGATGTGCGGCTTCATGTATCGCTGTCTGTGGATATTCTACAACTATTGAGTTTTACAACGTTGCTCTCGCTCGAAAGCTACGTCATTTTAAAATAAACATTCACTTATTGTTCGTTGGAGTCTTTTTCTGTTTGCTGAGTTTCTTCATTTTCTGGTTGCTCCTTCTTGGTATTACATTTTTTAATGACACGTAGTGAACATAAAAATGTATCTTATTCTGATGTATACATACATACGCGTGCTTATGTGTGCGTGCGTATTATAGTAGCTTTAAAACAATTTCATTTTGAAACTGATTTATTATAAGCTCTGTATGTGTTTTATCCATGGAAAAAGAACCATTCCAAAAGAAAAAAAAGTGGGGGAAAACACAATAGTTTTGAGTTTACATGATTAAGTCAACTTCGGATCATTCGAGGTCAACAAAACTTTTTGATGCATATATAGAAAGAATGAAGATCTAAATATAGAATATGAGCTATGAAATGAATATACTTCAAAGCTATAGAATGAAGATAAAATATTAAAGGTTTAAAATTAATGCGAAAATTTTTCTAAAATAAAGGAAGTGAAGGAAAGAAATATACAATGCTTCATTTTTCTAAATATACATACTTTAATATCCTCCCCCTTTCAAAGCTGCTTCCTAATGTGTTCAGCCTTCCTGGATGCAGAGACACATTTTTCCCCTGACTTGTAACCCTTTTTATACTTGACATGAGAAGGATATCGTTCATTTCCTAGCAACACCTCGTTTGAAAAGAGATATCCCAGCGTGAAGAATCGAAGCCCTTCGCGAGGAATTACTACCAAAAGTGAGAGGAAATTGGTCGATTCACTCCTGTCTAAAAATCGATCGCCTGAATCAGTTAAAAAAGTTTCACTCTTGTGGAAATCGTTTTTCTGGACCTTTTAAAGAGACATTTTCTGTGTTATTAGGTGAATATAACTATCCTTAAATCAGAAAAGAAATTGGATGTTGGATAGAAAGATACAAGTATAGTCTTTAATTTTAAGTTAGCAATTGATGATAAAGGCAGGTGTATTTACATTAACTAAAACAACTATTTTTCTGTTTTCTCCTCTAGCGAATTTTAAAGTTTAATAACAGTAGATTCATGATAGAAAATTGAATTACTAAGGAAAAGTCTGCTCATACTTTCGATAATCAAGTTTTGGGGCAGAAGATTTTTATTAGAATGTACACCAGGTTAATTTAATAGGGCTCTTGAATACTTTCAGTATGGAAGATTAATAGAATCCTATTTGTTAATATTAAAAAAGAGACACTCTTGACAATTTCTGAACTTCTAGGTCAGTGATTCTCAGGCTTTTTTTTCTTTTATGGTACTCTATCAACAGTTTCAAAATTTGTCGGCACACTAACAAAAAGTAAGGGCTTAAAAGAATTTTATTTATCTATAACTCACTATGTGAAATAATTTATGATAATAATTTTCAATGTTAAATAAAATAATATGCATGACAAAGACAATAAAATATTTATTGAATAGTTAATTACAAATTAATTATAAGAATACATTTAGTGCGAGATTGGAGCTCGATGATTTTTGATATTTTCGCTTATATAGGGTCACAAAAATGATAATGTCACTTATTTCGTCATTTATATTTAAAATTCGATCTTTTTTCATTTTCATATTTGATAATGCTAAAAATCCGAATTCACGCAAATAAGATGTAAGAAAATAGTAACAATAATTTTAAAGCTTATTTGCTATTATGGAATGATCTCCTCTAATTTTAATCCAAAATTAATTAATTGACTCTTCCGAATGTTTTGAAATTAAATCTATGTTATTACAGAGCGAAATGAGTTCTTCTTGTTCATTCAGAGTTAGTTCATATACAGATGTATTCGTTATCACAAAGGATTTGCGAACCCAATAAAAAAATTTTGTATCTAAATTCTGGACAGGGGCAGCTCTAGGGCTGGACAAACCAGACCCATGTCCGGGGCGGCAAATTTTAGGGGGGGGGGCATTTGGACCAAATTTTAAAAATACTTTATTTTTGTTATGGGAAATTTGGAAGAAGTTAAAGTACACTATCTAGGGAAAAATATTCAGAAGGAGGTAATTTCTCTTTTATATGAGAATATTAAATTATACATTGTTCCTAAAATTAAACAAGCTAAATATTATTCGATAGTTTTTGATTGCGCCCCTGAAGCCAGCAAGATCGAACCAATGACATTTATGGTAAGGTATACATGTATTGAGAAATCTAATCCTAATGAAGTTATCGTTAAAACTAATGCGAGTTCTTTTGGTTTTCTTCCTGTTGAAAGATTAACTGGAAGAGAACTTTCAAATTTAATAGTTGAGAAACTTAAAAAATAAAAAATTCGGGCTAAATTTGCTAGATATGCGGGGCAGGCCTACAATAACGGAGTGAATATGAAAGGCGAGAAATCAGGGGCTCAATTTAAAATAAGAACGTTAAATCCGCGAACAATCTCTGTGCCCTGTAGTAACCACTCTTTAAATTTGGTCGCTAATGACATGGTAAAAGCATCCTTAGAAGCCTACTTTTTTTAATATAGTTCAAAAAATTTATTTTTTTCATCAACTTTTCGTTGGGTTACATTATTAAAATGTATAAAGGGCATAAAACTTTAAAGCCACTTAGTGTAAATAGCTGGGAAAGCTGAATGTAGGCTATTAAACCCTTAAGTTATCAATTGGGAGGTTTTTATGATGCTTAGATTTTATAATAATGCTAAAAATTGACAACTCTATAAGAGATGAGGCCTCTGAATTATTAAAATCTACTTAACAATTCAAGTTCCTATGGCCCTCATTATTTGGTATACAATATTTAATTGCATTAAAATCCAATAAGCAAGCTATTGCAAACAAAATATTACGATCTACCATCTACTATGGAACTCTCGAGAAATTGTAAAGATTTCTTTAAGGATGAGACTTTTGATAAAATGCACTGTGATGCAAAAGATTTGACCGTCAAGACTAATATCTCTGCTAACTTTGAGGTGACGCAACCACGTCACAGAGTTAGACGGAAAAATGTAAATTTTAATTATGAAGCACAAGATGATCCGATGGAATATCCTGAATTAAAATTCAAGATAGAGTTTTATTTTTTTACATTGAACGAAGCAGTTAATGCTTTGGAATGCAGATTTAATTTAATGAGTACTGACAGTAATTGTTTTCATTTTTGTACAATATATATGATTTAAGAGATACCCTTAATTAATTAAAAACTGTAAAAATTTAGAAATGATGTTGACCGACGGAGAATCATTGGATGTAAACGCGCTTGATTGAGCAGAAGAGATAATGTCAGTTTCAGCTTTAGCAGGCAAAAAAAAAAAGCCCAGTTGTGAGAGAAGTTTTAAAATTTATTTCTGTTTTAGAATTTGCTCCAAATCTTGCTATTGCATTTATTTTACTTTCTTTACAAAAAGTTTGGCAAGTGTAGATATTAGTTTCTCAAAATTAAAATTAATAAAATATTTCTTACATTTCACAAATTCTAACGATAGATTAAATAACTTAGCTACATTGGCTATCGAACATGAAATAGCTGAACAAATTGATATATATATTTATTTATTTACTGTTATCTCCCTTTTTTTTCACAAGGAATATTCAAGTTTTATAGGTGTACATTTATGAACAATTTTTATCTTTTTTAATAATAGTTTTTTCTTACTTTGGGGAGAGGGGCGGCATTTTTCATTTCTGTCCGGGGCGGCAAAATTGCTAGAGCCGGCCCTTTTCTGTAAGTATGCAACTCTTTCTTCAGTTGCTTGGCTACAGCGGACATGGTTAAAGCGGACACATTAACATTTCATGGTCTGAGCGGAAACTTTGAAACTCATCGTGGTCTGAGCGGACACATTTTTTCTTTTAGGATGTTTTCAATTCTTTCATCCAATTTTACATTTGCTTTTTCCCTTTTTATACCAGCGTCACCTAATTCTCTAAATTTCAAATTTAAAGACACTTATTAGTTAAAATACTAAAAGAAGAAACACAAAAATTCGAATTCGAAACATCAAACAATTTAGAAAAATGTCTAACATCCTTAATTTTTGTCACTAGGGTGAACTAAATCCAATGTTAAGTTATATTTATGCCATTATAATAAAGGTTAGTAAGTGCTTATTTAGTTGTATTTATTTTTCTTTTATTTACTTGTATTTTGTATTTTACTTCTAGTATTTATTTTTACTTAGACTAATGAAACTAATTAATTTTATAGCAATTGCACTTGTTCTAATATTTATTTGACTCTAAAATACAGTTTTCCCACAAAAATCATGAAATTCGTTCTATCCTTCATTATATTGTTACTTACTATTAATTTTTAAATATTTTGAAAGTTTTTATTTTTATTACATTTCGCTAAGTTTAAAATGTATTCACACAATAATATTTTAATAATTTAATACAAATAATTAAATTTGGTTCGCAAAAATGTATTTATTATTGTAGTTCGATAATCGAATCTGTTCTAAGATGGGGAAAAAATGTGTCCTCTCTAACCACGATTAGTTTCAAAGTGTCCACTGTAACCACGATGAGTTTCGAAGTGTCTGCTCAGACCACGAAATGTTATATGTCCGCTGTTGCCACGCCACCATTTCTATAGTGGATTCAAATGTTCAATTATAATTTTATAAATAGTTTATTTCTATAAAACGGCCCCATAATTCAATTCTGGATTTTTTTCTCAGAGTATATAAGTAATAATTTTAAAAATATTTGGCAGTACTTTTCAAGAATTTGGTGGTACTCAAAAATCCCGCGGCACAGTGGTTGAGAAAATCACTGTTATAGGTTATTAAACATAAAACGTATATGTATTGTTTTTAAATGATCTAGATGTGATCTAAATAATTTACTTAATGAATTAATTAACATATATAGCTTATTAGTCCCTAACAAATTCACAATTATAAATTTGTTTGCTTTTTATCTCTTTCCATAAAATCTTGCTCAAATATTCTTAAGTTGTTAGAGTTTATTAATAGGACCCATTTTTTGGTGATTAATTAATGTTTTATATATGTAGCGAAAAGAATTCTACACATTAATGGTAAAACTATCTAAAATCAATTAAAGAGATTAATTTTCTTGTCTCAAATTCCAAAATCTTCTGAAAAAAGATATTTTATATATAAAAAGATGAATTGTTGATTGTACAATTGTGAAAAAACTATTGTCGAATACAAAAGGATTTGAGTGTTTAAACTCTCTCTCTCTCTCTCTCTCTCTATCACTAGGAACACTAAATTCAGAATGTTTAAGTGTTAAGAAAGTATTTTTAAACAATTAACTATGATTTTAATATGAATTTTTTGAAAAAAAATTTACTCTCAACTGAAGTTAAATAAAAAAAGTATTCAAATAGAATAACCATAAACATTTTAGTCAAAGACTGAAAAGAAAAAAAACTGTTTGAAAAACTTTAAAAAGTTTTCTTCACTTCAGAAATAGGAAATAACCTGTGTCAAAATAACTTTGATTAATTAATTTCGTATTTTATTTCTCAAAAGTAAGCATTACGCAAAAGAAAAATTATGTAATGTGTTTAATGATATGTGTGAACACAGTAAAGTATATACAAGCTTTTACCCCTAAAGAATTTAAACCCTATTTTTAAAACTTTTTCTACCTCCTAAAATGAATTTTCTACTTTTTGCAGATGCTTGTACAGATCAATACTTTTCAAAGCATTAAATACCTAGAGTATTTATTCTTTAATTGTTTTTAATCTTGCTCATCTAGTGCTTTAAATATGCAAATTGTTTCCGTTTGCTCATAATTGTTTCTGTATAAAACAGAATCTCATGGATTTATGCTTTTTTTTAAAAAAATAAACCATCGTTTTATCTTTGTTTATTGTTCCAAACTTATTTTAAGTGAAATAAAATAAACATAATGTGCTACGTTTATAGTTATTATTTTAAGGATAAAATAACAATAAAAGAGTTACCGTAAAATCCGGAGTATAGCGCGCACTTTTAACACATAAAATAAGATCGAAATTTACGGGTGCCGGTTATACGCCGGGTATAAGAAATGATAGGTTCGAAAATAAAAAAAAGAGATGAGCATAAGAAAAAATCAGACTTCTACATAGATCAGAATACTGTTTATTTGAAGGAAATGACATGCCTAATAGAATTAAAGGACTCTGATTTTAAAAGTCTACTATTTTTTCAAAATCCTGAGATAATTCCTCGAAAATAAACTGCTTATAAACATACCAGCCGAATATAAACATACCAGCACTGTACACGTATACTTCTTGCTTCTTCGTAAAAAAAGGGGTGTGCGTTATACGACGAATATACCTAAAAATTAAAAAATGAAGCTTGAAAATATGGATGTGTACTATACGCCGTTGCGCGCTATACGCCATATGTTATGGTATATATTGACAAAAGAATTCAAAAGCGTGCCGTGTGATCTGAATAAATTTCTTAATGTAAATTAAAAGAGAAAAGTGTGTGACAGAAATATTAAGTAGCATGAATGAATATCAGTGTATTAAGAATAAAATAAATAAGCAAAGACGGTGTTTTTGCTGGTAAATAATTTTGGAAACAAAAATAATAAAAGCTGACTTTAAATCTTATTTTTAAAAGATAAATCCGTCTTTCCGTAATACTGTCTTGTGGATCAGCTCATTATTTTTAAAATTTTTGTCTTCAGATGAACGTTTAATCAGTTATCTTGGCCAGAGTTCACTCAGATGCTCACTGAATTTTTATCATAGTTATCACAACTAATATAATGAATTGACTAAAATAAATGTTAGCCTAAAAATATATATTTCTAATGGAGACGTAAAGAAATATTCACATAAAAGTTCTTTGATTTTCCCAATTCAGTTATCGAAATATGCTCCTATTAAAACCCCATAATCCTAACTATGAAAGCCATCAATATTCTGAAATTTCAAAGGCTCAAAGAAAATTATATTAAAAAATATTTATAGTATTGTGTTCTCAAACAGATTGTGAGAAATTTCTGTGGAATTACTTGTCAGAACAATAAGATTTAAAGAACACACGCATTCACACATATACATTGCTGTTTGTAAAAAATGCAACTCCATGAAGGAATCATCAGAATTGAATAAACTGTGCAGTAAATAACAATTATCGGATGTTACGTAAAATAGTAAGGTTTCAGAGCCACAGCGCAAGAGTGGCGTGCGCAGCGCCCTCTGAACTGATGCTGAAAGCATATAAATAGAGGGCTGTAGCAGAACATTAAAAATAGTTAATGATTATATGTTAGTGGCGAACGTTTAGTGAGACATAAGTATGCCTCCTTGACGAACTAAGGAGAAATTCTAACTGCTTACGGATTTTGAACAGAGCAGTATTTTCCGATCGCCCAACAGGCGATCTTATGCAGCGAAACAGTTCCACAGTGATGTGAGTTTGGAACGATGGAAGGTGACGTCAGCGAGGGACGATCGCCACCTGCTCCGCATGGCGGTGAATGACCGTATAGCTTCCTCCAGGAAGTTGGCAGCACGTTGGTCTACAGCTACAGGTGTACTAATGTCGGCATCGTCAACTCGTCGACGTCTGCTGCACCGTGAATTGCGTGCAAGGGTACCTTTATACAGAAACCCCTCACGGCAAACCATCGACGGCTGTGTCTGCAATGGGCTCATGAGCACAGAGCCTGGCAAGCTGATTGGCACCAAGTTGTCTTTTCAGATGAATCACGCTTCAATTTGTGGGACCATGATGGCCGCATTCGTGTTAGACGCTATGCCGGTGTGCGCTGTCTTCCAGAGTGCATTATCGAACGACATAACACACGTAGTTATTATCTGGGGTGCGATTTCGTATCATGGACGATCCAATTTTCTACGAACTGAGTATAATCTCAATAGCAACAGGTACATCCATGAAGTGCTACAGCTCGATGTCGTTCCCTTCCTTCAAGGCATACCTGGAGCTATCTTTCAGTAGGATAATGCACGCCCACATGTTGCAAAGACTGTTCGAGACTTCTGCTTAGCCCAACACATGCAACTTCTTCCTTGGCCTGCTTATTCACCGGATATGTCGCCTAATGAACTCGTGTGGTATCTGGTTGGTCGGCGTCTCGCTCGTGATCCGCGTCCTGCAGCTACAAAAGACGAACTTTTGCTGCGCATACAAACAATATGGAATTCTCTTCCACAAGCAGACATTCAAAATCTGTTTGACTTCATGCCACGTCGTATAGCAGCACTTATTGCAGCGCGTGATGGCTACACCAAATACAGATTTAGGACACTTAATATTGTGTCTTTGCTTTGAAAATTTCTTCCTTTATTTGAATTAATACAAGTCGTTTGAGCATTAAATTTCATTTCATTCTGATGATTCTTTTATGGTGTTGCATTTTTTTTACAAACAGCAGTATATATATAGTTTTCACGTACTAAAACTATACGCGTCCATGGCTCTGGTTCGCTAATCAACTGGAGGTTCGATGGCCAGTTAAATATCTTCTCGCCACGTATTGTTCGTAGTTTCCTTATTCTTTAACGAACTTTAAGATATCTGACTATTCTAAAATTCTGAATTTAGCCAAAAATTTACATTTTTCTGATTTTATTTTATATGCATCTTATTAGCTTTATAAAAATATCACATTTATCATTTTCCATTCACTAGAACAAAACCTAGAAATGTTTTAGTAAAAGCAGATGCCATTACTTTAAGCAAGATATATGTCATACTTTAAAACGCGTTTTACTCGAAATGTGTTTTTTTTTAAAATGCTCAAATGGGACCAGTGATTGCTAAAAAAGTTTTAAAAGTAATTAACTGAAATTTTTTGCGTTATGTTCTGTATATTAGTAGAAGTGTTTTAGCTTTCAGATTTATCAATCACTGTCTTATTACAAAATTTACAGTCCCTTATGTGAATATAATCACAGTTTTTTTAGGCAATTTCCTATAATAGCTGAAATAAAGTGCTCTAGTTTTTGTAAAAATTAAAATATCTCTTATCCTGAAGGTCATTTTGACAATGAATAACATAGCAACACATCAGAATTGAAAAATTAAAAATTTGTTCTTAAACTTTTGATACAGAATGGGCCGCGTTTATGTTATTTTTTTGTCAATTTTTAACCATTTTTTAGTTATAATCATTTCTTTTTCTCTTCTTAATTTTAGTATATTTTCTTTAAAATGTACTAAAAAAAGCTAAAAACGACAAAAAAATCCACATATCTCCCTTTTTTTAAAAAAAAGTTCTCGCAACCAGTGTTATACTTTAATTTGTATAACAAGTATTACCCAAAAGCATATATTTTTTTAACTTGCTAATTCTAAACACCTATTTGTGTTTTTTTTTTCAAAAATTCTGATATTTATCAAACTTGAAAAGAAAGTACAATTTTTATCTAAAATCTACAGAGCATTTTTAATTTTTAAAATACAATTCATACTTTCACCCACTTAGATCTTATTGATTAACCATTTGCCGGAACAAGCCTTAAAAATGTTGTAAATTAATTTCTTATTTTATATTATTCAAAGATACTCGTGTTTCTTTTTTTAATACGTCTCTTGGTTTCCTCTTGTATCTTAAATATTACGCATTGCATTTGAACTTACACATTTTGACTCACCCTCATATATATAGAGTCTTCAACTTACATTTCTTTTATTTCAATTCAATTTCAGTTTCAACTGCTCTCTCTGTCTCTCTCTTCTCTAATTCTTAAAAGTAATCAAACTACATACCATGGAAAAATTTCCTTTTCGAAGTAAAATAAACTGTGTTTATTAAGTATATTAATCAAGTAATTAATATTCTGATTTTGAGAGTGTAATTTTATGATATTAATAATGTAATTAATTTAGTCCTACTGCAATCAGTGTTGCAGAACCTTTTAAATCCCATTTATGATTAGAATTTGAAATATTTATGTACTATCTATTGTTATTATTATATGTATGTTTCACGTTTTTTTCTATAGTCTCTCTCTCTCTCTCTCTCTTTCTTTACTAGTCTTATTTCAATATTACCACATGGGTTAGAAAAGGATCATTACATGATAAAAAAAAGCAAACGACGCACCAAAAAAAGAAACAAAAATAATTTACACATAGGAATTCATACAATTCTGTGATTCAATGAAATTCTTAGCATCATTTGAGGTAGGGAAAATAGCTTAAATTCTAACGTTGTTTTCTTTTTAAGTAATAGTTTAGAATATTGAAGTTATATTTTGCCAGAAAAAATTCTAAAAATATATTTAACATGATGAATACTCCTATTCACTGAATTTTGAATCTTTATAATAATTTAAACAGACATGAAAAATTGTTGCAAAATAGCATTTGTATTTTTATTAATTGATTTATTTACAAAAACTTATTTTCACAATTATTTAATTTGTTAAGGAAATATTGTTGGATTAGCAATCTGAATATATCTATTGAACTTATTATGCTTACATAACGATGGTTATTTAAAATTAAATTTCAATTTTTATTAATTTAAAAAGTTTTGCTAAACATTTAGATAAAAATGGTTTCAAAAATTAGAAATTCAATGAAATGACGCAGTAATCAGGTTTCTTAAAATTTTTATTACATTTCTGATTAAAAAAAAATTAGATACATATGACCAATAAAGTTGATTTCTTTTAAATAGTCCTAAAATTTTTTTATTAAATTGCATTAAAAAATAGTATTTTAAATTCTTGAATTAAACTATTGTCGAAAATTAATTTATAATTCCATATTCTATAGCTATATTATATTCTATAGCTGTTAGCCACATTTGTTTTGTTTATACCTCATAACTTAACCAAGTAATGTTAGGCTTACAGAATAACTAAAAGAATACATTTTATAAGCTTTTATTAGCTGTATTTCACATTTTATAGCTAAACGACAAAGTGTTATTGAATAAAAAATACAAAAGATCACTAATATATAAATGAAATGTTATTCTTTCTATAGAAAATCAGTTTCCTATTCTTCCTAAGAAGCAAATTTAGAATCCAATTTTCATCCTGCGACCAACTCTCGGTGCTTACAGAATTTCCTATCCTCTCTTCCTGAAGAAGGTTTATGTGTACCGTTGGGGTAGTCAGTGTTGTTGACTGACTAAACACAAGGAATGGTTGCTGCAGATATTAGGTTCTCCGGCTTTGTACACAACCCTCTCCGAAATCATAAAAGATTGGAAGCTGCTGTCGAAATGTGATGAAACTTGAAGTAATATACCAGTGAATTAAGACCTGACCACACCATTCAAACTCACATAAATTTTCGTATCTTTAGAACAGGACAAGACGGAATATCTAAGTTTTGGGGTCTCACTTTTGTAGTCCTAGCTACTATTTGAATAAGTAAGAGAGAGATATGCATTGAACTGAAAACGCCATAAATATGTATGTTTTAGAATAATTTAAAATATTGAGTTTTGGGATAGATATTTTAACCCTTTCACGACTATGAGTGAAACAATTTTCTTCATTTTTAAATTAGTTATTGGTATATTTAACTATAATCTTATCTGCTTTTTTTATACATAATGTCAAAATAAAACGTATGCCAAACGCAATTAAGTAAACGGGAAAGTTTTGGGGAAAAAAGAAATATCAAATCAAAATTTTCACCAATGGTAAAACATATTTGTCGGATATATTCTTATTTCTATTACTTATTTCAGTACTGTGTCATGTAATAATGTATAACTGTGTTTTTTCACATGTTTTATGTTATTCTGTAAGTATAATTTTGTGCAATAATAAAGTATATATGAACAAATGAAAATAAATACCTGATAAAAATAAGCATTGATCCAAATGGAATTATCCCATTGATTCAAACAAGCTTCACATTGATCCCAAAAAAAAATTACACGTTGTTATGTATTTTTGTTATAATACTTTTGTTTATTTTACGTTAAAACAAACTAAAATAAATAGTTACATTATAATATTTTCTCTTAGCAAACTTATAGTCCAGTAAAGCTTAATCAAATTTTCTTAATTATTTAATAGCCTCTTGTATAGTATATTTATGGAAATTTAAAATTTTAGTACTCACTTTTCATAAATCAATATATATATATATATATATATGTAACACTCTGAAATTAAGCTTCGTTAATTAAAGCAAATTTGTATTTTGATTTAACTGTAAATACTTCCATATTTAAAGTTGCTTGTTAAGAAATGTATCATTTAAGTCAGTTTTGTCTCTATTTTTGATTCTAAGGATGCATCAGACTTTGTTCTTTGAAATCGATGCAATTACCAACTGATATTTCGGTATAAGCATTCTTATAGGCACTGCAAATCATAAAGCAGTGCATACATAAAAGAATAATTTTAAAACAAATATGATAACCTCTTTGAATGCAGAAAAAGGACGTAAGAGAAATACTTCTCTTTCATAAATAAAGTTTTACCAAATACTATGAATGCCTTTTAAGTTAAAATCTTACAGAGTATTGAAAAATTTTAAAAAAATTATTTTGCGTCTTTTTACCGTTACATTTTATATACTAATGCTAAGATATGAAACATTTTTGCCTGGCAAAGATAATAATTTTAGAAAACTTATTATTAATGAAATTTAACTTATATAAGACCTTTGAAAAAAGAGAGAAAATATATATTATCTTGTGAATTTCATCGACTCAAACATCGTTAAGAGAATATCGAAGCATTCAATTTACGCGTAAAATACCTTCCTTTCCGTGTCAACTACTCCCGAGATAATACTTTTCTTTTATTAAATCCTTTCAATAAGACATGAATGAAAAATGGCCAAACAGTCTTTTTCAGATGTTTAGACTTTGACTGTGTACTTTAGAACTTCAGAAATCTTATTTTAAAATGTGAATCAATTGTTCAATGTCTGTAAAATTGAAAAGAACTAATTAAAATTTAAACTAATTTATGCACCGATAAGTCTTTATGGAGTATTTGGAAAATTTAAACTGAGAAAATTTATGTATTGTATAACACAGAATATCTTTGAATATTTCAGTCTTATTATTCAGTGTTGATAGTTTGGTACTACGATAATTTCTGAACAAAATGTTTAAAACTAACACAGCGGCACATCTTTACTATTGATTTATTACAGTATACTATGGCTGGCTGTGAGAAAACTTTTCTATTCAGTAGAAGGTGTGCTTCTGAAAGTTTACCAGAAATATGTTTCCCCTTGAATAAGTTTGCCGTGATAATCATTCTTCTCTGAGATATTATTAGTGCAACAGACTTGTAAATTACGATAAGCGTAGATATATTAAACTGTAGTCACACAAAAATAATGTATAAGTCACCCAACACATATTATTTTAGCTAACAATAAATTGTACTTGGCCACTTTTCGAATTCCTGCTTTCATGAAATATTTATATACGTAATGAAATTAGTAATCGAGTTATTGATATATAAGGAAAATTAGGTATTTGATTCCTAAGATTAAGTTTCCTTATATATTTTTAACACCTAAATTGTATAAAAATCCTGTTAAATTTCGCACTGTAACAAATGGTTTTAAAACATATATCACTGCTTCAGGTAAAGTTCTGTATAATATTAAACAAAACTTCATCAATAAACAATGTAATAAAGCTTTAATTAAAAATAGTATAAAATTATAGATTTTTTTAAATAAAAATATTTTTTCAGTTCATAGTTTTGGTTTTGAAGATCTTTTCAACTTCATTGATATCAATGATATTTTTAAGGTAATTTTTGAAAATAAGACCAATTATAACCTTACTATTAATTTCCACAAATTTAAAACTCTCATAGATTTAGTCTTAAAAGAAAATTACATTAATTGTAATGGTCCATTGTATAAACAAACTAAAGGTTTGCCTCAAGGTTGCCCTGCTAACAATAGTTTGGCTAATTAGACATTTATATATCTGAATTGTCTTTGGTAAAAATAATAATTTTAATCCCAAATATTAACTTTTATCCTGATTACTTATACCTAGTTAAAATTAATAACATTTAAAACTAATTACTTAGATGTATCACTGTGTACATTAAGGATTATAAATTACACTCACTTCCAAAAGTTAAGCACGAAGAGGAAAATGCTAATTTCCGGAAGCCAATCAGAATTGAAGAGGATGCAATTCGCTGCAGAGATAGATGGAAGTATGCAAATATGTTAGGTAACAGCCAATCGTGCTTTCATGTCAAGAAATATGCAAAAAGAGCAGTCTTATAAGAAGCCAGCTTTATGAAGGGTTACAAAAGTTGATTGTAAGTGCTGATAGAAGGTGTTTAAAACTTTCGTACAATTTGTTTTCAAGACATACGTGTTTCTATGACTTCCAGAAAACGAGTGGAAGATTCTGAGCGCTGGCGTGCTGTGGGGCGCATTGAAGCAGGACAGTCGACCACAGATGTTGCTCTTTTCTTCAGCGTTCATCATTCTGTAATTTCACGTTTATGGAAACAATTCCAAACCACACAGACAGTTGTCCGAAGGCCCGTAGGTGATCGCCCAAGGTATACAACCCCCGAGGAAGATCGATATATTGCTATTGTAGCCAAGCGGAATCGCAGAGCGACCTCCACACGTGCGACATCTATGTTTACAGCGTCCATTGGTAAGTCTATATCTGCAGCTACTGTACGCCGAAGATACTGTACGCGTAAGATATTTGTCACACACCGAGGAAGAAAAGTGAAAATAAAGTTTTAAGAAATCCCAGTTTTTAAGGTTTCTTTTAATGCAATTGCTTCATGCCAGCCATCTGGTTGAAGAAAAGGGAATCAGTTGTAATGGATCATTTCCATCATTTAATATCCTATATAAATCTATATAAGATTTTCTTTTTAAAGCAGATCTATGAAACCAGTTATATGATTCTTTTATCATATATTCTCAGTTAGATGGCAGATGCTCGTAATCATATGAACTCACTTAGTGAAGCGAATGACAAATGCATTTAATAAAAATTAGAGATTTGAGATGTCTTTTTTCATTAGGGTAAAAAATTAACGATTTTCTCCCACCAAGGTTAGATGTTCCATTAGTCCCAGTAGCAAAGCAGTTTCCTAGGTTGATTCCTACTTTATTAAAAAAGTCTTTCACATGTTTATTTAGTTTTAGATTCTACAGCTTCTACTAGTCCTAAAATTATTATACTATCTTATTCTCTTTTCCATTGTAGTAGCAAACACACAAAGATGTTTACAACATGCAGCATCTTTAGATTCATCAATTGACTGGAGTCAAGAAAAACTGTGACTTATTAATTTCTTCTGCTTGTTCTTTGAGCAATTCAGGAGAAATCGCTTTCTTAATCAGAGCTGAGCACTTAGTTCTGAGTAAATGTAAAGTCTCTGAAGCTGACGAACTAGTTCTTATTAAAAAAATTTCACTTAAATCATACACAAATTTAATGGCTGTGTGGCAAACAACAAAGACGCAAGGTTTTATTTTTAATACTTTTATTTTGTTGAAACTTTCAAAATGCTTTTTTATGTTTCCTTTTTTCGAGAATGAAACTATTCCAGAATTCTTTTTAATGTTTCATTGAAGTAGTTAAATCACTTTTATGCGCTCTCAATTCAGATCTGCAGTACGCATGAGTCTTGTCATCTTTTACTTCCAGCCACAATTCAAACAAGCCAAGTTTTTTGAAAGGATGATTTGTTCACTTTGCTCATGATGACTATTTGGATAAAACACTTGGAATTAAATTAAAATAATACGTCAAATCGCAAAAATTGAAGTAAATGAAGTTTCAAACAGGGTATCACTCATCACAACTAAACTACGTACATACGGCAAGAAATTACTAGATGCATTTTGGAGCGAGTAACAAATGCCGAAATAATAGAAAAGGAAGGCAAGTGGTTTCGAATACTTGAGACGAAGGAACCTTTTTGTAGTTGACTGTATGCCTGTAACATTGGACCAATAGAAGGTAATAAAAGCTGGAGCTCAGATAAAGAGCTGTCATCTTTTGAACAAAAGGCTAGGAGACACTGCAGGAGATGATTAGGTTCTGACCAGCTGGTTGGCAAAATAAAAAGAGAGCAATATAACTTACATTCATTTAGAGAATGCAGAAAAGAGTCTGTCTTTACTATGAATAAGTATAGAAATCTGTGAAAAACATATAAAATCATAAAACAGTAGGGAGTAGGGGTGACTATCGGGTTCGAATAAAGGGAGGCATTGAAAAGAGAGGAGAACGAACAGTAGTTCCCAACTGTCTTCTTTTCAGAAAGAAGATAAGACGAAATTCTTTTCAGGGGTCTAAAATTGGATCTGCAACTAAATGAAGCAGTGAAAAAGTAAAACTGTTTGAAATGAAGATGTAAAGTAATTTCACGTAAATTAGATTTTAGGTTTATCCAAAATATACGTATTATATAAGATATTACAGTTTTCATTAAAAATACTATTATGTATAGTTGAAAGTAGCAAAAAGCAGCAGGATCATCAAGTAAAGTAGCATAAAATTCGGTAAGTAGCAATATGATAAAAAAAAGTAGCGGGAAGTTTTAAAAAGTAGTAAAATTTGCGAAAAATCGCACGATCTGGCAACACTGGTTGTGGCACACTTTACACCGGCTATTAAATGACTGGCACACCCTCTAGAAAATTCTTAGTGTCCAGTGATTGTGAAGTCCGAGCTATATATGTAGGTCCACTATGTCCGATTAAACGTGCGGAATGTATGACATTCAAAGAGCGACGTTCAGTGGAAGATCTCGTAGTGAAGAAATGTTATATATAATGTTACATAAGGTCTTGCATTTCCTTGTAGAAAATTGGCCATAGGGAGGCATGAAGATAGAAAACAACAGGCTCCAGAATTTCAAAAGCGAATCTATTAAATCTAATGCCAATGAGTAATAAGAAGGGCTCTAGAATAAAATATAACAGTATTTACTATATCATTTGGCATTTTATATTATTTTATTTATTCATATTAATTTGAAAGCCTTGTAGTAAGAATATATTAAGATAGACGAGAACTAAACAATTAAAATGAAATTGAGATATGTGGCCACATTATTGGTAAGATTATACATGAATAAGATATTTTCTTAATACTAATTAGTTTCACAAAACTTTTAACTGGGCACATGTTTAAAAAATCACTGACATTGCGTTTAACTTAAATTTTTTTCTCATATGGTAATCTTCAATTTAAGTAAAATTATATTTCCAGCAGTCAAATGACACTCAAGGTTTTCAATAAAAATGGTAAGAAAAAACATGAAATACCTTCAACGAACATCAAACTCATTATGTGTGGGTAAACATACATCAACATACTTTCAGCCCATTTACTAAGAGCAAACTCTGACAACTGATATGTGCATATTTATAGATACAAATACATTAAAAATAGAACGAACGAAAGAGAATCATGTAAGTTGTAGACATTGTAAGAGATGTTTCTCTTAAAAACGTTAACTTGAGCCAAGAAAATAAATAAAGATATTGAAAAGCAAAGAGTAGTGAAATACCCGGAATTTAAACGGTTTTCGGTACGAAGTAGAATTTTCAAATTGATGCCATAAGAATTTCATTTTTCAACTTTATGATGATTATACATTACAAAAAAAAAGAAAATCTATAATATATCTTAGCATAATGCAATTATAATTTCTTCTTTTATTAATTAAAAGCAACTAAAAAGCATATTTTCAGTAAAAAAATACATTTCCTCTCATCACAATTCCGTACAGTATTTTATACATTACACAAAAAGAAATAACAAGTGAAAAGAACTATAATGACACATACATTTTCCTTGAGATTAAATAGTAATTTTCATGCTCCGAAAGAAATTAGGTTCTCGATCGTGAGTAATCAACTTGTGGAGATATTTTGGGAGATCTTATCGTCCATCATTTTCATAAATAAGGAACGAAATGACTTCAGAAACATTCTCGCTGCTCGACAAAGTGGATTTTTGCGTGAGAGCTTTGGGTACATACCATTCGCTTCATGTACCATGATTACATTGGATGTTTGACGGTATCTTTAAAGATTTTTTCTATGATCCGTATTTCAATCCGATTTTGTCCAATCTTCCGGGATCGAAGTCGACCGCTTTATACAGCTCCAGGGCTTCTTCTCTTTAAAAAAGGGATGGAATAGAAAAAAAATCCACCCTAAAAGACAGAATTGCTCGATCAATGAAAGTTTGCTGCAAAACATGCTTACTCACCAGGTGACATCGATCGGAAATTTTCGCTGAAGATTGTCTTCAAATCGACGCTGTCCAGACACAAGCTTTGGTCATAACAAGAACAATTTAAAGAACATTTTCTGTCTGGATCGAAAAGGAAGAAAATTCAATTTTTCACTATCTTCCTCATTACCTTTTTCAGAGCTCAAATCTTGGGATTTTTTTTAGTATCTTCTTTTAACTCAGAATCGAAATGTAGCACCTTGTCGTTGCCATCATACTTTTTCTCTCATTTAATGTTAACCAATCGCTTAGTGCAGATACATAAGAAAGATAAAATTTATTGAGACTATATCTTTCAAGGGAAAAAGATCACGTTTTACTCCCCAATCAGAATTCTTTTAAGAGTTCAAGTATTTACTGTCTCTCTCTCTCTCTTAAAATAATTACTTACACGTATTGTTAATTTGAATTCCATGCCTTGCTTAAACTACATAGTAGTTTTAAAATGCAAATATTTCAGAAAAATTCTGAAATTTTACTAATTATGAAAATTTTTAATAATGTTGCTATGTCTGTTATCGTATGGTTTGAGAACACAATCATATTATGTTCCTAAAGCTTTTAACAAAAAATCAATTTTCCAAACTGGGGTATGTAACATTAACATTAGTATAACTGTTTGCAGAACTATTAATAATTATTTATCCAAACATAATAGCAGAATTTCTGCTCGTATTAATGTTCGTCAGAAGATTTTAAATAAAAATCTATATCTCCGTTATTTTCAGATAAAATTAATTTCTTTTGAATCATTACCTTTTCTTGAAAATTAAAAAAAAAAGTAAATGACTTTTTTTTCGAAAATTTTGTTATGTTCAATTTGAATCCATAAGATGATTTTATGTTTTTTACATGTATTTTTTATTCTTCATTCCCCCAAACGCTTTTGTCTTTTTTTTCATAATTTTCAAAAACTACCTAGATGTTTCAAGATGTGAATTGTGTATATACCCGCATAACATTTAATGGAAATAGTTGATCTAGTAATAAAGATTTGAGCGTTTTATATTTATAGAACTTAATTTTGAAAACATCATTTTGTACATATACTGTAGGTGATTTTAAAGGCCCGCATATCTTCTCAGTAAACACTTTTGAGGTCTAATATTTTCAGCTTCAAAGTTAATAATTCTAAAATGTTTGCCATTTTGGTGAATAAGACCATGATATGAAATTTATTTCATTTCAATGTGGAATTCAGCGCATCAATAAATATGGATAGCTATCAAATTACTTTTGAAATAAAAGTAAATATTGGTTGATCTCTCATAAAGAATTCAATATTGCAAATTTAAAGCTAAATTTTAGTTTTCTGAAAAAAGAATTTAGTACGTCAAAGTATCTTATTCTAAGGTTATTAGAATATATTGTTAATGAAAATCCTGAAAAAAAATTAATCGGGTATGTTTGGAAATAATTTTCTATCGAATAATTTTATCTTCAATGAAAATTTTATTTAATTAACGCAAGGAGCAATGCAATTTTTTATCAAAAATATTTATTCTTGTTGAATTTGGCGAAAATCAGAGACAATAGATTTATGAAAACTAAAATATGACACATATACTTGGGATTTCAAAGTATTTAAAAATCGTTGAAAAACAGCGTCAATAACAGTACCACTGTTAGCTGTCGAAACATCTCGATTTGTGTTCATTTCGAGCTTGAGTTCATCTTTCAGGAAAGCTATGAGCAGCTCAGCTTCTGGTAAACTGAAGTTAACGTCAAAATCACCACCCAAAATCCTGGGAAGCGAGTGATAGTTTTTTTTAAGAAGAGCGGAACCACCTTCGGTATGCGCTAAAAGTACAAAATGAAGGAAATCCTTAATTTTTTTTTAACTGTTTGATTCGGAGAAATGTATACGACCCCCAAAATGACTGTTTGTCCATTTTCAGACACAACGAGCCCTGAGACTTTGACATTTGAACGTAAGAATCGCAAGTTTATTCTGGATGCAGTCTAATAAGATTTGCTGGTATGTGCGGAAGGCTGATGACTCAATTGCTATTACAGTTGGACCCGATACGAGGGTAGCGAAGAGACACCATAAAGAGCATGCTTAAAAATTAGAAATATTAGAGAAAATCAAGAATACCCGCTTACTCAATAAGTTAGTTTTCTTTAATCGAGAAATCTTTGTTAATCGCAATTAAAAATATTATATTGACAGCAACAGGAATTAACCTCAAAGTATGAAAATGATACGCACTTAAATATTTATTCAAGTCGTATTTTTTTAAAAATGATAAGCTTTGTCAGACGCTTAACAGGAAATATAATTATTAATATATAGTTTACACATATATAAATATATCCTCAGATTTCACACACAACGAGCCCTGAGACTGACATTTGAGCCAAGAATCGCAAGTTTATTCTGGATGAAGTCTAATAAGACTTGCGTAAGGCTGGTGGCTTAATTGCTACTAGAGTTGGACCCCGAGACGAGGGTAGCGAAGAGACACCACCAAGCGCGCTGATTGGTCAAATCAAATAGTGCGTGCTTCCCCGGCTTGATGGTTACTAGAGTTGAACCTCGTGCGAAGGTAGCGAAGAGACACCACCAAGCGCGCTGATGGGTCAAATCAAACAGCGCGCGCTTCCCCAACTTCCTGTTACGCATTTCCGTTCCTTTTCACGAAATCCCTCCAACAAATATCCAGCAACCGAGAGTAAAGATGTTACACATCAAAAAGTGTAGCCATACTATTCGGATACTCGGTACTTCCATATATCCATAAATATTATTTAGAGTTTTTCAAAGCATATCAAGCATTTCTCAAATAAACTCATTTCTTAGAAATTAAAATACACTTACGAGGGAAAAAATCCCAACACCAAGAAAAAATTATTGTAGAGTAATGAAATTTGGACACTGCAATTGTCTAGTTAACATGTTTAGCTGATTAAATTTTCAAGATCACAGGTCAATTTAAGCTCAAGAAAATGCATTTTAAACGTGAAATGCTGTTACATCAATAACCGGTGTAACCTCCAGAATTTTGAATGTAAGCGTGCATGCATTGTGTTATACAGTTGATGAATGTCACTTTGTGGTATGGATTTTCATGCTTGTTGCATCAATACTGGGATGGTCAGTGTTGGCTGTGGATGTGATACTGGAGTTGTCGTTCATTGATACCCCATACGGTCTCAACTGGAGATAGATTTGGTGATCTCTCAGGCCAAGGTAATATATCAACTCTCTGTAGAGCCCATTGCGTTACAACAGTGGTGTGAGGACGAGCATTATCCTGTAGGAAAACTCCCTCTTGAATGTTGTTCATGAATGGCAGTACTATAGGTTGAATTGCCAGACTGACGTTCAAATTTGCAATCAGTGTGTTTGGGATAACCACTAGAGTGCTCCTGCTGTCATAGGAAGTTGCTCCCAAGATCATTACTCCAAGCGTATGCCCAGTGTGTCTAGGCCGCAGAAACTTTGATTATAGGCATTCCTCTGGCCTCCTTCTGACCAACACATGACCATCAATGGCACCAAGAGAGAACCCGCTTTCATCAGGTAATACAACAGATCTCCACTCCGTCCTCCAATGATCTCTGGCTTGACACCACTGGCGTCATAAACGGCAATGGCTTGGATTCAGTAGAATACACTCTACAGGGATCCTGGCTCGGAGTTGTCGTTGAAGTCACTGATTTCTATCAGTTCTTTGTGTCACTGTGGTAATATCTGCCACAGATGCAATACGATGTGCCACATCCGTACGCCAAATACGGTGGTCTTTCCTCTCAGAAGTGCCATGTGGCCACCCAGAACCCGGGTTTTTGAGGCAGTACCATCTCTTGACCCCTGCTCCCTCCAATCGTGCACAGTGGATGCATTCCAGCCAAGCCTTTCTGTAATATTGCGGAAAGAAAACCCACCTTCTCGTAGCCCAATAACACGACCTCGTTCAAACTCGGTGAGCTGTTGATAACGGCTTCTTCATCTTCTTAAAGGCATTCTAGGCTAACATCAACTGAATACGTCAAATTTTTCACAGACAAATAACGCTCACGATCTTTACAGCGCGCATTTAAAGCAACCCTAATTTGCAAGTTCTGAGTGGCGCTACTAATGCCACACTTAATCGCGAAATTCGAATCCATTCCATCTTTCAGATGTATAAACATTCTCAGATGTATAAATTTCGTTTATCTAACACTATTTTTTCTTGGTGTTGGGATTTTTCCCATCACAGAATGTAGAATTGTATATAATATGTGCTTGCAATACTGGTAATATATGCATCTGAACGTTAACATTTATATAACAAAACTATTGGGCAGTGAAACTTGCACACAAATAATGCGATAGCTTGGTTTGATTTCTTTAAAATAGTTGAACTAATTCCTTAGAGCCTTACTAATAATTAAACTCAATTTCTGAGAAAATAATGAAGGTTATTTAATTTCTTTTAAGATAGAAGTACCGGATCATTTTCGAGGTAACCTCGTTATCCCTAATTTCCAAAATTAATGGGTTTTCGATTACAGTAATTTTCGCGTAAGGAACTACTAGATTTAGAATGATCTTTAGGGATTTTTAATCATCAGAGTCCTTCGAGGTCTTACAAAACAATTATAGCGTTCTTCTATTGATTTCAATCTCTCGGGATGTCTTGATCTAAACATTCAATCAGCCAATAAAACTTCTTGAACTACTGCCATCTGAATTAGATAACATATAGTTAAACACATCTTTTTTATGAAAAACGTAGTACTGGTTGGTATTAGAAGATAGCCTATACCAATCATGTAACTATTTGTTTTAATATTTTTCTACCTATTGTTTAAAAAATTATTTGATTAACTGTACAGTATATAATAGTCTTATAGACATATAGAAAATATATGAGCCTGAATTCCTTATAGGCAGTAGAAGAGCACACAATAATCTGATAATTATCCGAAAAATGAATATTCCGCTTTCATCAATAATATTATTAAGGTCTTGAAATAACACACAGAAAGAAGCTTCATTAAATTTTTTGTTTTTAGTTTACTTTTTTCTTTAATTCAAGTTTAGGAAATTGGTTAATTTTGTGATTACTACAAAAATAATGGCTTTTTGTTAACTTCCTAGGTTATGGACAACTGGCTCAAAATTACATTATTTGATATAAGCTTACTGTTTTGCTCTTAATGTAAAATTAGTTAAGAGATGGTCAAATTTTACTGCACCAATCTAGGTTTTATTTTTATATTTAGTTAATTTTTTTTATTCAAATTAAACTCTAGTATATAAAAAAGTTTTTTCAATGCCTCTTTTAATGGCATTAGAATCAGTAAACATTATAAGTGGTTGATAGACTATAAAAAAAATTTTTTTTCAGAAAAATGTCTTTCTCCCACATTGCTTACAAATTTCAGGATTCCCAAACTTTTAAATTTGCATATAGTTGTAAGAGTTTTAAAATCGGGGGGGGGGAGATTTTTATTTTTCATTAACTCTATAAGAACATGTATTATTAAATTAATTTAATGGCACTTGGTTTATAATATTTAACTTCAGAAAGGGAAACATTTGAATGAGAGAGTTTATATAGGTTTAATATATAAGGTGAGTTTATATAGATCATATCATCATAGGTTATATCATTCTTTTTATTTTAATTTTTAATAAATACAAAATATCAGTACTAATTTAAAGTTATTTGTAAACGAAGGGTAATTAATTGTAATTTTTTTAAACAAAATCACAAATTTTATTTATTATGAAGCTATATAAAAAATGTTAAGGATCTTTAGTTTTTTATATTACTATACGTATTTTCCTGAACTACTAAGGGGAAATGTGTATAACTTCAGTATTTTATATATAAGAAAATAATATCTGCCGGAATAAAAATGTTTCCCATAATACGAAAAAAGTTAAACTTCCAGAGTGTAAGAGTGGAAAAATGCAGCTACTATCCTACGATAAAATAAAAATTGTGAACAATATCTATTCATCACATCGTTACTTACGAGCTACATACGTTAAAACTATTCGAAAAAAAAGAGTGAGAAAGAATTCCTTTCGAAAACACATTGTGTATCTAAGGAACGTAATGAGTCGGAAAAATACTTTAGTGCTAGCGTTAAAGTATCTCGGTTTTATTTTAGAAAAATGTGCGATTCAAACTACATTTACCGATAAAAAAAAGACACTTCCTAATTTTTTTTTAATTCTTATGATTTATGGTTTAAAAAAATGCTCAACTAACATTATCATGATTTTGCTTACATTTTCTCTCTTTTTAACATTTTCTTAAATTATTTATCCTCTATGAATAAAGAACAGTCAAACCATTGTGATAAAACAATTAAGTATTTCTTATTGTGCAGTCAAAAAATTACAACAATTATTCTCATAATTGTCTTTATAATAGAATAAAAATAGTACCTCTCTTAATAATTCAGTAAGAACGAAATTGTGTTACGAGATTAATATAAGAATATTCTTTCCCAAAGTATAGAAATGCCGCCCATCCGGTATAGTGGTCAGTGAAGCTGACTGCGGTGCCGTAGGGACTGGGTTCGAATCCCGGAGAAGGCATGGATGTTTGTGTTGTAATCCTTTCTCTTCTGTCTGTGTTGTATGCCCCCGTGTTATACATTGCGTGGTGCACGGGGTTTCTAAATGTTAAACAAAAAAAGTATATAAATCACTACGTTAGTTAATCTAAAAAAAAATCTAGCCTAAATTTTGTAAGTCACTGCTCAGGTGTTTCAGATTGATTGCTTATTGAAGCCACACACAGAAACTACATGAGGGCTGTGGCAACACACCTCGTAATTTTACACCTCATTACGTGGCAAGGACGACACTTAAGTTTACCTCCCAATCTCCAAATTTCTACACTATGCTGACGTCAGTACTTTATAGCTTCGACAGTTTTCAAGAGTAGCTCTACGCAATAGAGCATTTAGTGTCACCAGGGATCGAACTCATGACTTGAACGGCCGTGAATTTGTCACCATGATCACAAGGCTACCACGGACCCTAAAAGTCTTGGAGTTTGGAGATTTAAAAAAGGGGGGGATTCCTGGTGTTTAATCAGGTTCTCAAACATTTGACAGTATATATATATGCGCTTAGGAACCACTTTTCTCTTTTTTCCGCTTCTTCTATCTTATATATAAATCAATAAACATCCAAATAAATAAAACATATGAAAATTTAATTATATTTATTAAAAAAAAAGAAATAGATGTATTATAATTTCTTTCGACATTAATAATTCCCATATACTTAGACCCTTAAATCAAGAATTTCATCTATTTCCAATAGATTAAGAAATATTTTTTAAGAAAATCAGATTTCTTATTGATATAATTCTTCATGGTAAACTAACTCAGGCAAAGTTTGGCAGTGAAATTTTATGTCGAGGAGGCATAATATCAAAGCAGTTTCTCTAAACATATATTTTATTCTTTAAATAAGTAAAGTCAATCTGCTCGCCACTGGAGCAATTAAAACAATAAGTTAAAAATATATATATAATCCTCAGAAAAATAACATAACCAGACTTTGGTCAACTGATTCGAACCCCTCCTTCACCTCTCTAACTTCTAATAGATCGAACTTCTAATATGCCTTCAGTCGAAGAGCCCAATCACTTCTAACATTTCGTCTGAAACCGACGATCATCTCTCAACCAACCTCGGTCTCCTTAATACCCACACGAGCCAAGTTAGTTAAATCTACATTGCAGCCGTTGCCAACTACAAATCTCTAAACTCGCAAAAAGGTCGGGTTCGAATCAGTTTATTTACTTGAGATCATGGCGCGGGGTTGGAAAAACTTAAGGACACCATAAGAATTCTGATCCTAAAATTAAAAAAAAAATTTTTTTTGCGTGAATCCCCTCCAAATGTCTAACACTTATTGTGTAACTTTAAGGGGTTAAGCACTAATTAAATTTTTTTTTAACTATCGGTCCACTTATCTCGTCATATTTGAAAAAGGAAAAATGTTTCAAAGCATACACTTCCTTTATTTTTTAAACTACTAATATTAAATGAAAAATATTTTATATTGTAAAAATAAAATAAAAAGTGATCAGAGTATTTTTTTTTCATTTTTAGGGGAGGGGGGGGGGCATGCTAAACATTTTGCAAATTAATAGATTTCACAAAATAGTATCTTAAATAACTCCCCGGCAGTTTTTCTGAAGACATTAGTAGATAAGAATCTAAATCAAGTGAAATTCAAAGCATAGGTTAGTTTGAACTTACTTTACGTAATTTTGACCAAAAAAAACTGGTTAACCCTCAACTGAAATTTGCATTTTAGAGTTTAGTTGGGTGTGTGGCTACGTTAATCAATTAAATCATTGCCATCATAAATCATTCCTTTTAGAGCTATTTGCAGCTATATCAAATTTATTCACTGCGATGAAAGAGTTTTTTTGACACTATATATATAAAAAAATATTTTAGGTCTTTATCTCTTTTTCTCACTCACTTCTGAATTTTTTTAAATAATTACTCACAAATTAGTTAGTTAATTAGTTCAGATATTTTGATTTTCTTTTCTTCTGTTTTTTGTTTACTGTCTGGTAAAAAACCTAAATAATGCTTTATTTTTCGTTTTTTATGTCAAAGATGATTTAATAATTAGGGGAAGGGAGCAGGCTTTTATTCTGAATAAATATTTAATTTCATTTTAATTTAATAAATAAATAAAATAAGAAAAATAAAAAAGAATTGAAACATAAAATTTAACAAAGAAAATAATTACAGAAAAAATGTTCTTAATAATAATAATAATTACAGGAATGCATTACTTTCTGCCAACTTTTATATCCATAAAATTATTCTTATTGCTAGTTTAGAGTTTTTAACTTAATAAATTTACTAAAAATTCATTAAAATCATTATTTGAAATTTTTTAGGTAATTGATGACCTAAATACTAGCATTATATTAGAAATATTAATTCGATAAAATTTATATTGAAAAACTGGAATATTCTCCTGATAAACTTCTTTTATTTTAAAACTGTATATAAAGCAGAAGATTTTTAAAAAAATTTTAAGAGTTTTAATAATAATAAAATCTGATATCAAAAATGATATTTTTCTTTAAAAATTACTATATTAGATGATACATACACATATTTGAGGAACTATAAGGGCGCTCTCTCTTACGCATTTACTTTTGAGTAGTATTATGAGTGATAGCAAGGTATTAAGTGCATAAAGCCAATGTTGCGCCAAACCATTGTTTAAAATACAATAAAAATTATAAAAACCATATCAAAATAAATGATAAAAAAGTGATATAATCAGAAATTATTAAAAATTAAAATTCATTAAATCGCATTAAAAATGCTGCAGTGTACAAATGTTAAAATGATTCATAGGAAAAAAGGGAAAATAAAAACCTATTAAATTACCTCAAGCATGATATCGAAAACTATGTAAAGCAATAAAATTATTTGAAGCTGAAAATTTATTGATGAAATTTAAGCCAGGAAATTTAAATTATCATTTTCTACTTCTATTTTCAGTCGGTGCCTACATTTGTAAGTCAATCGCAGCATACCATTCTTGTAATAATTTATCATCATAGTAAATCACGTCCTCGTCATTTGAACTGTTGTGTATATGCGCACTTTTCCTGGGTATGTGGACTGCCCTTTTTAACTTTATTTTGAATTTATTTGCTATTATAGTGTGAAAGGTTTTATTTAAGTGCGTTTTGCGTGTGTGTTCAGCATTATGTATTTTGTTTCAAAGACTGAGGTGTAGTAGATTTAACAAGAGAAGGTTAACTATTGTAATGGTGGTAGTATTAAGTATAGAACAAAAGGCTGAGTTTTAGTCGAAAGGTGGACAAATTTGTAAGATGTAGAAGGTAAAAAACGGGCTGCAATTGATAAGGAGAATAAAACAGAGACAGAGCCGTTTTTAACCTCCCTGGTGCCTAAGGCACTTCAGATTGTTACGTCCCTCCCCCTCCTCACTATATTCAGAGCACCCTCCTCTTTCAGTTCTTACCTTGGCAGCTTTAGATTGGGAGGGAGTTTTCCTCAACTCTCTTACTCTTTCCGTTTCTTTGTTTTTGTTGTTGGAGAGTCTTTTTCCGTAATCCACCACCTTTTGACCCACCGTGTCCTGGACTGGCAACCATAAGGAAAGGGTAGTGGTATGTTTGGCAACTCTTGTTCAATTCTTACCTTACAACATCACGGACTACCCACCCTTTTACAAATTAGTACTGTAAGTTAATGAAATCGTTTAAAAAAATTACAGTTTTCAAGTATACATTATTGTATGAAATGTTTTTTCAACTTGTTAAGTATCATCTTTTCCTCCCTTATCGCTTTACTGTCTTTTACTTTTAGACTTCCTTATTCTTTATTGAGTCTCTGTCAATATACTAGTGCAAAAAAGGGTTCCTTCGAGCTTTGATCATTGCAAAATCATTAATAACATCATTGTAATCAATTTCCAGGGTAATATCATTTTGAGTGCATAGAAACATCAAACTGTTGAGCTTTTCATTTTCCATTGTAGATCTCATGTCAGTATTTAAGGTCAGAGAGGCCTTAAGACATTGACCTTAAGAAATGACCTTAAGACATTTAAGGTCAGAAATGCTTCTCTTCTCTTGTGACTTGCTAGGAGGACATACGATCGCAGTAATTTAAATTTTTTTCTCGTTTTTCACCCTGTAATTGTTTGCCCGCCCAACCCAAATCTTTCGCCCCCTAGGCACGTGCCTAATGTGCCTAACGGGAAAAAAGGCCCTGAACAAAGGTGTGTAGATTAGAGATTATTGAGTGACTAAAACTCAGATGACAGGATAGGTATTATGGCAGATGTAAAACAGCAGGTGTGCTTGAGTTGATGAGAACAATATGAAAAACGTAGGTTTTCAAGAAAATGTATTTGACATCGAATGGGATAGAGATGGTAACTATTTTAGAGCGTTACACATGAAACCTTTTTTTTTATTAGTTTGCATAGTTGAAGAAACAGTTGAAAATTTAAGACCCTGGATGTAAGTTTAGAATACCTGTGGAGTTATAAATATTGAACCTTAACTTTTTCAATCATGTAATATTATCAAAAAATTATAAAAAGGTAATAAACAAATCTACTATATAAAATACCTCAACTGTGTAACCTATTTTCTAGACAGAAAAAGAAAAGTAAGGAGAAGTTAAATGACAAAAAGTTGTTGGAAAAAATCGTTAGAATCTCACAGGGGTGTGTCAGCCTATAGTTTAACCAAAAACAGAAAACTACATGAGGGAATAAATCACTAGATCCCTCGGGTTTGTGATATCCGTACTTAACTAACAAAGGTAAGCCCTTAAGAGGATTCAATTCTAGGAAGGAAACAAAAAACTCTGACTGTTTTTAGTTTATTATTCAAAATATAATCAGTTTATAGGCCTTAACAAATACTGATAAGTAAAAAAACCAAACTAGCTGTATATGGTTTTTGTACAAGCAATAAACTGTAGCTGTAAAACTCAGTCAATGATAGGAAACTCATTTGTAACGTAAATCGTTTTGAAGCTGGAGTTTCTCATTGATAACAATTGAATTTATTCAACTCCTAAGTTTTGCGAACTTCTCTTTTATAGTGTGCAAACCACTTTCAGCGTGAGCAACGTTATTTTCACATTTAGAATATTTTTAGTAAAGTTAAGTATTATATGATGAGTTATTTCACTTGTAAGCATGATTTTATAAGGTTCTATCATTTCTACTTTATCTAATGCTACGATCATTCCCCGAACTGTTAATGTAATGTTTCTAATTAAAGTAAATATCCGAAGAGTTAAAAACAATTTCATTTTCTAATTTAATATGTTTTCATTGGATGTAATCACAAAATGGTTTATATATGATATGAATTCTATTACTATAACTACTATCTTCAACCACTATTTCTAAAAACTAAGTGAATTTAATATAGACTATGAAAAATTTAAAACTAGAATATACAATCAAACCTTCATAAAACGAACCTCTATTTTATGAATTTCTCTATTTTGCGAACTCTTTCCTGGAATCAAGAACATTTCACTATTTTCTTCGTAAAATAGCCTTCAAATAGCGAAGAAAATTTTCTATCTAAAGAAAATTTTCAATTTTTTTAACCCTAATTTAAAATATTTCAGGATATTTTTCAAATTTTTCTCTCTTTTAGCACATTTTATGGGGATCAATGATATTAAGCTAATTTTACCAGGTGCCTAACTCAAAAAGAGCAATGGCCATAATTTTTTTTAAAAAACTCAAATAAAATTGACAGATTTTTTTCAGTAATTAAATTTGAGGACGCACGTGATTGTATACATTTAAAACTACTGGTTGTAAGAAAATGTTCGTTTAAAATTACTCGTAAGCTTAAAATTAGAAAATGTTGTTAAAAAAATTCCTTAATTTTAATATAAAATTATTTTTCAAAATTGAAAATACAGTGTATTCCTGGACAATGTTTTTTTTTTTTCGCAGATTTTTTTTTTTTGATGAGCAGATATGTAAAATAAATACATAATTTTCAAAAAAAAGTGTGAATAATTATTTTTTTGAAGAAAATACAGTGTTTACGAATGTAAAATTTGTTTTATGTTGTTTTTAAAGTTTATTAAAAGAGGAACGCTATTTAACGAATTTTCCATATAGCGAACTCTTTTTCGGGATTTAGCGACTTCGTTAAATAGGGGTCCTACTGTAATTTCTTGGCTCAGGAATTTTTTTGACTGCAACTAGCTTAATCGTATAATTTTCTGTAGAAGTTGTTTAATTTCCCATTTACCTCAAGCTGAAGTTTGCTTCTTTCTCTAATTTCATTTCTGAGGCCGTGGTAGCGTAAGAGTTTTAATCACGAACTCGTAGCACTCAGGTCATGAGTTTGAACCTTGATTCGATTGAAGACTCTCCGTATAAAGAGAATAATACACATTAAATCTATCCAGACTTAAAGTACTCCGATAACGGGATGTGGTAGTTTGGAGAGCTCGTTGTCAGCCCAGGTATCGTCCTTGTCACTTGAGTCACTTTGCGATAGGGGTCGGTTGCTGCTCGACTCTGAACCCTCTTGTCTACCTGTAAACTCGCCTAGAGGTGTGGGAGAAACTGAATGATCCACAGACATGATTTCAGTCTAATCAATTTATTAATTCCAAATATCAATCAGACACAATACAATTCTAATTAAGGTAGATGATATATAGTAGAGCGCGGAGGTGAGATTCTATAACACGGGGATACTACTACAGACCCTCAACTGAATCTAAGACAGCTTAAATACGCTCAAATGTAACTACGTCACACACTAATAAACTCTAACTTCTCTTAATCAAACTCACAATACCTGAACTTTTCATGCATCGGATCCTACACTGGAAACTTGCAGGTGATCTCTCTCGGCTTGATCAATGTCGTTGGGTCCACGCTCTGTAATCTTTTTCCTGGACAACTCCAAGACTTCTAACTAATTCCACTCTCTTTCAATCTTTAACTAACAACTAACTCGCAGACTTTATGTTAACTCCTACTTGCCAACTCCAACGTGTCAACTCACAAACTCACGAAAACAGAATTTATATAATATACTTAATTTACCTAATCATGTTTCCTGACTCGATGAAAGTTGGTTGAAATAAATATTTTCCTTAAAGAGTCATGAAGGGATTAGTAGAACCGCGTATAGATCCGTCACAACTTGGCTAAGGTCTTAAGTGCACATACATTCAAAGTTAAGACATCAATAAAGGGAGCATGGTTAACAATAAACTTAAGGTATCTGAAACTATCCTAAAGTTGTGATTTTTTCAAAAAATTGACAATTTTTTATGTTTTTATTTTATAGGCCATCTTATTAGCTTTATAAAAATACCAAGTTCATTATTTTCGGTTCACAAGAACAAAAACTATAAGGGTTTTAGTAAGAGCAGATGGCATTACTTTAAGCAAGATGTCATACTTTAAAACGCGTTTTACTCGAAATGTGTTTTTTTTAAATGCTCAAGCCGGTGATTGCTAAAAAATTTTGAAAATAATTAAGTGAATTTTTTGTATATGTTCTGTGTAATGGTAGAAGTCTTTTAACCTACAGATTTATCAATCACTGTTTTATTACAAAATTTACAGTCCCTTATGGGAATATAATCACTGTTTTTTTAAGCAATTTCATGTAATAAATAAGATAAAGTTCCCTAGTTTTTGTAAAAATTAAAATACCTCTTCTCTTGAAGGTCATTTCAAAAACGAAAGAGATAGCAACACATCAGATTTGAAAAATTGAAAATTTGCTCATAAACTTTTGGTACAGAATGGGCCGCGTTTATGTCATTTTTTGTTAATTTTTACCCATTTTTTCCCATTTTAGTAATAATAATTTCCATTTCTCTTCCTAATTTAGCATATTTTTCATAAAATGTACAAAATAAATCTAAAAATAAAAAATTCCCATATCTTATCTCATAATAAAAATATTAAAAGGTGTAATAAATCCTCTCATAACAAAAGGTTACTTATTTAACTCCTAAGATGAGTTCTTCTCTATTTCCGGATTGTATATACAGTGAAAATCCTTAACACGAAATTGAGGGGACTGAAATACTTTTTCATGTTAAAAGAATTTCAAGTTAAAGGATATTGCAGAAAAAAACATATATTCAACAAAATTAAGTTTATTAGAATACATTTTATTTACATGGACATATATATGCATGTATTTAACAAAAATCAATGAAGCAAAAACGTTCATAAGAACTTTATAAAGTTTAATACAAAATTTTCAAGTTTTTTGAAAAACAAAACAATTATTGAGTTTTTGGAAAACGATCTGATATTTTTCTTTGAGTTGTCTTTCTCGGCATCAAATTGTCAACAAATTGTTCGATATCGTCCATTTTGTTATTAATTTCACCATTTGAGAATGGGTGTCTAAATAACTGTGCATACTTTTCATGATGTTCCTCATTTCGGGCGATGTGGAACAGAAGCTGCATTATTCGTCTCATTTTCGTCGTCAGAATCTGCATCAACTGTATTTTTTTAGCTTTGAACAAACTCTAAAATGCCTTTGTCTGCCATAATTGAGGCTGTACACACATTATCATCATCTACCGCAACGAGTTCTGCATATGTGCAATACTGCGCTCTAATAATACAGAAATTTTTCATTCCCAGAAGAGAAATCTTTTCATGTTAAGCGATTTTCGTTTCGTGTTAAGACAAGTTAACTGTATGAAAATACATAGTAGTTTATCGGGACCTATGTATTATTTCGTGTTACTTATATTTTTAAAATAATAATGACAATAAAATATGGATTTTTAAAATACCAAGTATTTGGTCTTTAAAAAAAACCATCTTAAATTGAGAGGGACGTGAGTTTTGTTATTCAAAAATGGCATAGCATATCAATTCTTCCTTCTGCTCTCGTTGGAGGAGTGTGGAAGTTACCAGAGAGGGAGTAACAGCTCAAATGTCGTCCTCGTCCTTTGACCATGGTTTAAAATTACGAGGTCCGTTGCCAATATCCCTCGTGCTGCCTTATAGTGGAGCCTTAACATAACTCTCTCTCTCTTCCTTCTGCTAATAATATCTTCATTCTTACAGAAGAAAAACCCAAACTGTTTATGTTCCTTTTCTTTTTTTTTTTTTTTTTTTTTTTTTTTTTTTTGTTAAATTTTATATCTCGTTTGCTTTTTTTACCAAACAAAATCCATTAATGTTAAAAAGGATAAAATCCTATCCTTATTAGAAAAAAGTAGCGGCATCTCAACTTTTGTAGCTTTTAGTATCCTTCTAGCGGTGAAATATCTTAAAAGTAACTCTTAAATATTCAAGAGTAGAAATTTAATGCGCAAAACATAGTCATTAAGTGCTTTAATATCTCCTTATTCTTATTTTAGCTCATTACGAACCTGCCTAATCAAACAACTTATGAGCCTGAAGCTAAGTGCCCTTTAGCAGTCGAGTTTTCGCCACACTTAAAATCAAAGTCAAGTACAGACTTCTTAGCGCTTGGAAATAAAATAACTGAATATTTGTAAATGATTGTCAATCACCGTCAGCACTTTCATTTTCTTCTACAGAGATATAGGATTTTGAAGAGTTGGAGGAGGAGAGGGAAAACTAATCCTACTAGCATCAGCAAATGATTAAGTAGCAGATTTGAGGCGAACACAAGATGTCCAATAAGGTTTGTTATTAATTTTTGCATGACGAATTAAATGTCTAATAGATAATTAAAATCACATTACAAACAATTCAAGTGCCACTGTTGACAATCGGAGTAATTTTACGATACCTTCAAGCAATATGTCACAACAGTGGCGTAACCGAGAAGATTAAGGCCCCCCTGCAAAGTCTGGTTTTGGACCCCAAGCCAGACCTTACAAAGCATACATATTTGGTGTCTGTCAGGTTTTGCGCCTCCTAGAATCTGCCCCCTCCCGCAATACGAGGGTTTCGGGGGTGTACATTACGCCACTGTGTCACAACCTGCTGTGACGTATTGAAAAAATTGATGAGTATTGGAAGACTTTAGGAACTATATTATTGATGTATTATGTCTACAGCTATTAATTACATTTGCAATTAAATACAAGTAATTTAAACTATGCCGTGTCTTAATATTACAGAATACTTTATTGGTGATGGAGGAGGGCAAAACACGACGTCTCTTTTAGAGTGTTCCAATTGGTCTGCTCTGCTCACTTTTGTGCTGGGTGGTCCCTTCTTACATCTCGAATTCCACTCGAAGCTTAGCTTCTAGGTGGGGTTCAGATGTTGTTGTGTTTCGGCCCTGGCTGTCGGAACGACGTCATATGAAAGGATCCTGCAATATTTTAGGGGCGCACGTGTGGATACGAACGGCGTAGTGTTATCTGCATAGAAAAGCCGATCTAGTAGCTGTGAGGCCGAAAACGTTGCGCGCATCAGCATAACTAGACACACTACAAAGTTTAAAAAAAGAGACCCAATCCACAACATGTCTATCACAAATTATTTGCTATACCAACCTGGCTCCTACGTCCTTTTAAGTGCTATGATAAATGCAACATAAAAAACTGTAAAATCATTAATATTTCTCTTATTACTTTTCTAATACTAAAAGAATATAAATTAATACTATTAAACATTTTAGATTTATGTTTTCCCATTTAAAATGATATACTATGCCTCTTAAATTAAACATTTCTATTAATATAATTTGAAACTTAGTTTACATACAAACTTTGCTGTTTTGTACTTTTAAATTTGTTCTCCAGAAAATAGACTTCTTTTCACACACAATATCTTACAAAAAATATGAGTTCCAATATAATTATATTACTTCTTGAATATATTTTCGGGTTAAGAGGTTTTATAACCTTAGTAACATTACACCCTAGATTCCGATAAGAATCCATGAGGATATCTTATATTTACAAGAAGACACTTATCCTACTAAAAGGATTAAGAAATCATTTTTGACTGAATTTGACTCAAAGAACAAAAAATAACTCTGCCTGTACCTTTATAATCTCATCACAGTCAACAGTATGAGCTAAGAGTATATATATTCAGAACTCTCGTATTTTTTATTAATATGATATAGTTTCTTTTGAACTTCTCAGTGGAGTCTTGTACTTCTCTATTATGGCTCTAACATTTCGTTTGGTTTGTAGCAACAGTAAGAAACCTTTTTATTTTGGGAACGCCTTCAGGGACCATATTTTCGCAGGGACGTGTATCCTGGTAAGAGGATTAAGGAATCAGTAGCACCAAATTTGATTCAGAAATCGGAAGAGAAAATCCACCAACACTGCTGTAATCACATCACAATTGACTTGTGCTATAAAATGTTTATGAAATTTTATTTTTTGCATTATACTTATATTATACGCTCTCCCTTAAAAGAATTTCAAGGGATGGGTATTAAACATTTTCACTGAGTTTTTCTTATTTTTCCAGTTTGTTTACAGGAGAAAGTAAGATTGTGGGGGGGGGGGGATTTTTACATATTGCAGCTTCTTTAGTGCTACCAAAAATCTGATAAAATTGAACAAATTTTTGAATTAATTAATTGAGCTACATTAATTTTCTATAATACACTAGCTTCTAAAATTCAAAATACAGTTACTTTGTTGATTATAATTTGAAAATAAACTGAAATAAAATATCAAATTGAAAAAAAAGCAATTACTCAGTTATTTTTTAAATTTAAGCAATTTAAATATCAAGCATGATTTATAAACGCACATTTAACAAATTACATTTTTTTTTCAAAAACAGTCTTGATAAAAAAAATCACCGATGCTAGAAAATTATATAAATGTTTTTATTGGAATGTGTGCCTGCCCCTACTTATAATGCATGAGTTGCACATCGAAGGTATTTTCATACTATCTAGTAAGTTTCTGGAGACTAGAATAGGAGGTAACTCTTATTAGATCTCATTTAACGATCTCCGAGAGAGATTTAACTCTCTCGTTGCGTAGTTATTTTATGAAAGTAGATTGAAAAAAAATTGTGCATTTTATTATCATGTATTTCAAATCTGCATATTAAACCTACATTTTTGAGTTAAAATACATAAAAAAAAAATTGTAAAAGAGTTTTTATTTCAAAATATAGAATTAGATCATCAAAATGTGAACATAAAAACATAAATGAAAGCATAAACACAGAGCATAGGTTGCACAAATAGTCATAAAACATGCATACCCGCGGAAATCGCGAGTTGCACAAATTTTGCTACATCTACGGTGTCCGTGGAAATAGTGGGATGCACAGCGAGAGGGTTGTCTGTCGCCTGAAGAAGTCACCTGTCTGCAAAAATTTCTCTAAACATACTCAATTTAGGTCCAAACATAAAACTGGCCACTCTATTTGCTTCAAATCTTGATTTTCGACGTATTTATTAACAAACCTAGTTCAATACTGTCCATCACTATCTCATTAATTAAATTTAATTCATCAATAATAATACCACATACGGTGTGACACAAAAAGCAAAAATTTCTTTCCCATACCTCACAGTAGTCAGAGTTTTACCAAGGAGTATTGTAACTAACCAAAGAGATTCCAATCCCATCCATGATTTCATCACATCTATAACTACATCTTTATTAATATATTGTTAGTACATAGTCTCTTCAGATCAGCACAAGATCTGAATAATGCTCCAAAGTTAATCAGGACTCGTATTAAAAGAAAACAGAATCATATTGATTTCAAGTTAAGGTAATGCGCTCACTTGCGAGTCTACTTCTGCGTCGGTGATTAAGAGAAACATGCTTAAAAGATAAATTTTGTAAAGTCATTGACTGTGTGCATTCTGTAACAGCAGATATTGATATTCTTGTTGTGACGCAATCATCTGAAAAAGCTGAGAAACAGTGATGCCCCTTCTCTTTCGGACCTAAAGAGCTTGAAATTGATCTTCTGTAAGGTCCATAACCCTGTGGGGCCTGGAACAGATCTTGATACAGAAGTTTCTGATTAAATGAATCCAAGACGCTTTGGTCCACATTACGAGACACATTAAGAAGTAAAGCAACAACAGCTCATGATGATGATGATGATGCCATGTTCATGACCGGACCAAATCAGATAGTACCATAGACCCACAAGACTGTTCTGGAAATCTGTTCAATATTATCCATACAGAAGTTTGTTGATGAAAACAGGACCCCTATTTCTTGTAGAGCAGCAAGAAAAGTTCGGCAGTCAAAAATATAAGCAAGTCTTAACTCTATATCTGAGCACAGTTATCACAAGTCCTCTTGTACCATCCACATCAGTCTTCATTCCTCTGTACAACAGCTCATGAAAACATCATTTGAATTCACCTGACTCTTGTTAACGATTGGGGTAAGAAACATCTTTTAGTCATGGTCAACAATAACATCATAGTATAAACAGATGAAGATTAACAGCTATAAGAAAATCTCACATAGATTTCAAAAATGGAATGTTCGCAAGTTTCTAAAGCTGTTATACAGGTATACAATTCTTTAAAAATGGTAATGGGCATAAATGCTTCATAAGAATTTATTGAAGTATCTAAGATTATTTATATAAACTCTCGGCAATTTTCCTCTTTATATATATATATATATATATTATATATATATATATATGTGGGGGGGTGTTGAGGTCGAGTAAAAGCTGAGTGCTCCTACAAATGGGGGAACATAGAATTATAGAAGTAGTTTGGATACCTGGAACAAGTATTAGCGAAACTGTCGTGTTTATAGATGTTCACGAGCATCTGTTGCAAAATATATCAAGACTGGCAAACGATTGGATGAAGGGCAAACTAAGGCCTTCACCGAGTGGTAAATGATCGGCTAGCATGATGAATTTCCCAAATTGTGAAAAAAAAACGAATGGTGACAATGCAGCAAATTGCAGCTGATTGCAATCACGAATTGTTGGTTATTCTAAATTATTTATTTCATTATTAGGGAAACATTCTTCTATTTCGAACCACAAGAGATGAGAAGGGTGGCTGAATTGATACTTCATTCCCTTTATTTCCAAGCAATGCTTCCTGGACATTTTAAGATAGAGCTGATTTTTCATCTCGGATTAACATTATTAGAATTATATTTAAAAATTTACCACATACACCCTTGCAAAACTTTTTAAACATCTCTTCTGCTATAATTTCGGGATAAAAAATAGCCTTTTTTTACCATTTATTAAGAACATTCTTTACATGATTAATACTCATAAGTCCCCCGTTATATTTTCACTGAAGCAATATAAATGAACAATTAGAGGTTTGTGTTAAAATCTATATACTTCATTTAAAATTATTCACTATCAATTGCAGATTTATTGACCTGTACAATTAACTATTTGTAATTAATCTTTTCTTAGAAAAACGATACATTTTCGATTATAAGTTGAAATAGTTTTCTCTTCTATACGGACCAAACTTCTAAAAAAAATTATGAAAATATTTTTATTCAGTAGTTTAATTGTTGTACTTCGAAGTAGTTACTGTATATTTAACCCTTGAAGAGGTTTGCCCGTACAACGTACGGGATACTGAAAGTTAGCTGCAATTGGTTTGCCCGTTCTCTGTACAAGCACTCTGATATTTTCCTTCTTTCTTTGATTTGCCCTTTTTTTTTAACTCTTATGGTTTTATTATGCAGTGCAGCTCTTCTCAAACTATGGAATGCGTCTTCTAGGGAGGTTTGATAATTCTAGGAGGGGGACGCGAGCATAATGAAATGTGAAAACAACAGATTATTTTTTAAAAAATATTAATTTATTGAGTGAGAGAATATTAACGTGCCACTGTTCAGCTACTCGAGGGCTTTTGGGGACGGTCCGCGTAATTTTGATCCATGGTCAAGTGACGTGGACGACACCTGAGCTGGCACCCCCTTTCCTAACTACTACACCAACGGGAGGACGTTTGAGCTCTCGACAGATTTAACGTGCATCGCTCCCCTACACGGCGGGTCTTCAGTGGTACTTGGATCGAACGCATGACATGCTAGCCGCGATCCGATGCCTAGACCACTCAGCTGCCGCGGCCACATTAATTTATTGAAAGTAAACAAACAAAATACATTCTGACATAATAAAAATTTTAAAAAAAACAATTATGCTGATATAATATACTTATAAATATTTCAGTACAGCACAATGTATTTTATAATTAATTTAACAATACTAAGTTACGAACAAGTTTAATAATTACCAGTGACCTCACGGGTTTGTCATATATATAAATAAAATTATATGCAAAAATTAACACTTATCTGTATAATTTGTACGGTTTACAATTAATCCCTTAACTGCCGATTAAAAGTTACGCGATTCGCTCCCCAATGCCATCGTTTTGTACGCATGCAAGCGTATGTGGTGTATTGGGGGGGGGGAGGAATAAATAAGAAAATCCTGCGCACACACTGTCAAGGTCATTTTATTGCATTCCAAAGCCTGATTTAGAGCTAAAATTTTGAAAAAATGATGCAGTTTGTCTACAGTACTGAAATGCTATTCCTCCGGCATTTTTATGTGGTAAAGATGGGAATTAATAGGATGATTAGTTATGAAAAGTGCCTTTTTTGAAGCATTTTTTGGGTAAAAAAAAATGGCCGCTTAAGTGGTTGTTGGTGTAATTTTAAGAAAATTAAAATACTCATAGATTTCCTTTTTTCTTCCTTTGGAGCAAAAAACGCTTTAAAAATGTATGCGTTTCTTCATTATTTGTTACATTTCAAAATAATATGCTTCGAAAAAGTTATAAAGGAATTAAGGATAAACTCATTTATTTTTTTACTGGACCATTATGATTCAATACCCATACTTGAACTACATACACAACAAATATAAAGATTGCATAGCTTATATATATAAGCTTTCCTTCCATTTATACGCATTATAGAAGATTTATTCGTATTTACTTCTGTATCGGACATAAAAGAATGCATATAGTAGCGTATATGTATTAAATAAACTGAATGCGATTTACGTCCATATTACGGCATTATTCTTTCATTAGTTATATCTGCCCTACCAAACGTTAGGTCTATGCTAGTATAGTCGCCAGAAATAAGCAAATAAAGCGCTCAATAAGACAAGTAAATTGCACAAGGCATGCTATCTTATTAATGTAAATACATTGGATTATCTTATTACAATTGAAATGATTGGCTTAACAGTCTCCCATGAGTGGTAAAAGAACATCAAATCGATACGGCAAATATAAAAGCATAAATTATTATAAATACAGTATATATATATATATATATATATATATATATCGTAGCCAACTCTGATATTTTTTCACTTGATTTAATATTGATCTTATACTTGTTGCCATAAGCTCTGAAAAAGTAAACCAAGTTTAGGAAGATGATTTTTTTTTTAAGAAAAACTTTTTTCAAAATCAAACATTTTAAATCATTTTAGGTGAACCATTCCCCATCTAACTTGGATTTTTGAGGAATTTTTATCTATTTGTGTTGAAGAAGTTGTCAGCAAGAATAAATTTTAAAAACGTTCTAGTTTAATTTTAGTGCTATCCTTATAACATTAAATACTGTAAAAGTAGTTAAATGAATTGTAAAAGGAAATTCTATAGTCAGATGCTAACATAAGATTAAAATGAGCAGATATTTATCTTTCCTAGTAAAATTCCAATCTTCCTTTAAATAAAAATGAAATTTTGCTTAAATGCTTAGATGATTTTGTATTTAGAATATATCAATTAATGTGTCTCTCTCAATTACTCTCAAAAAGTATTTATTCAACTAAAAAAATGTATAAAAAAAATAAGGAAACCGATCGATTTTTGTTTATTTCTATTGAAAAAGTTTCTTATCCTTCTTTAATAATTTAAAAAAAAACATCTGAAAATGTAGCCAATAATTGTTTTATAAGGAACTAAATGCATTCATTTATAAATTGTATTCATTCTGAGATTCAACATGTCCAATAGCAAAACCGATTTATTATAGATTCTATAGGAGAAATCTGCAAGAAAGCATATGTTTGTAATCTGTAATCTATTACTTTGCGTGTTATGATAAAAGGAACTTAACTATAATATATAGAGAGAAAAAGAGCACGAAATCGCATTTTCACTCAAGTTATTCTATTCTCCTCCTCTTTGCTTAATGAAATGGAAATACAAATATTATGAAAATATCTGAAAAACTGATAATAGAATTTAATAACGGAAACATGAGGTGTTTCTTACGCTTTTTAGGAGTGGTAATATACAATAGGAAATTGATCTTCACTAAAGATGAGGTAAATTCTGTTTTTCTAGTCGATGCGATGATGAGATCTCTCTCTCTCTCTCTCTCTCTCTCTCTTTTACATTAAAAGAAGTGTAAGCATTAAGTAAATCTTTGATTTAATGGTTTTCACAATTTTTTTGATTTTCTCTATGTAACAATATATGTATTATTTAAACTACATGATTGATAGGCTCGGAATACCACAAAATTTTCATTTAATTTTTTATGAAAAAATTTTAAAGTTCTACTCCTTCTGCAACTACTGACGTATACTCATGAAACTTGATTTACAAGTACTTCGAGCTATGTATAACAAAAAAAATGATATGGGTTTTGTGATAAAACATGATTGATATTCTCGTAAAATACATTTCTTTATGAAATGCTTACTGAAAATTCTTTGAAAAATATATGAATTCTAAATGCAACTATTTTTGAAAAAATAATTATTGCTTTCATAAAGAAAGGCATGCCAGGTTTTCATATGTGTGTTTATAGCATTAGTTAGAAAAAATATTTGACACTACAGAAAAAATACCTTAGAATTGTAAAAGAAGATAAACTAGCTATTTTTTCAGCGATAAATCAGTTTTATTTGTCTTTGAGATGTAAAGAAAAACGAGCATAAAAGTTATCCTAACTCTGGGTTTTTTTATTAAGAGCTTTAAGTTTTGCGAGATTATAAAAAAATATATAAAAATAATTTAGGCTTAAAAACTTAATTCGATTTTTTGACTGATTTTTGTCAGTTAAATAGTATTAAGCACCCTTAAAATAATTTGTTTTTGTTTTTTAGTTACGCAATATAAGAGGAAATCTTACATTATCCTTCATATTCTTACATTGCTGATTATATTCTGTGCATTGTTTATGTTTAATATTTAAAAAAAGATATTATTCATCTATTATCTATATACAAACAAATTTCAGACATTTACCATTAATTTAGATGCAATTTTATTTACAATAAAAGCTTTTAAAATTTGGTAAATACTTTGAATTTTGAAATATTCTGAAGAAAATGATAATAACAGCTGCATAATCATCACAACTTTTTATTTTATTTTTGGAAGCAATATATTTTCTCGACTTCTTTTAAAAGTGCAGAGAAGCTCTTCACTCAATTTAACATTTTCATTCCGGAATTTCGTGATTTGGATGATTCTCCCTTTAATTTTTCTCTCTGATATAGCATCATCTGTGCATCCCAATAAATTATCACGTAAAGGTTGCATTATTCTTATCTCTCTTTCATGATAGCGGAGAAAGCCGAATGAAAAATTAGTCTTGGTGCTAGCTGAACAAAAGTTAGCCTTTCGAAAGGAAAAGAGGATTGAGAATCAATGAAGGAATAAAAAGAATCCAGAGAAGATGATATAAATAACAGCTTAAAATTAGTATGTATGGTGAGAGGTCTCAAGTTTTTTTTTTATTATTATTCATAAAATCCGAAGCGAAATGCGAAGGAGTTTGTTTAGTTACACGCTAAACTGAAATGCTTGCACGAATAATTATCTTAATTATCTTGGAGAGAAATAGCTAATTCATGTATTTGATACTTCTCACAATTTTATCTGAAGAGTGATTATCTCTCAGAGTTGAAATTTTCAGTAGATAGAAGAATGCCGACTGTAATTTCAAGATCTGAAGAGTTACTGATAAGTTTTGTTTGTAAGGTCTTAACCGTTGAGTTTATGCCACATTTTTTCTTTTATAGAAAATTTTAATGTATCATAGAATGGAAATGAAAATATTATACTTTTGTGAATGGGATGATTCGAAGGAAGCACGGAGAACGGGAAACATTTTTTTATTCGTTCATTAAGACAGCCTCCGATAATATCATTGCGAGTTAAATCAACGCCAACTGTGTCGATTTTTAAATGGATTGTATATTTGTTTTGAAGTCCAGTGGCCACCAGTGCATTAACTTTAAATTCAGCTTATTAACAAAATGTTTTCCAATAATTAGTGCTTTCAATATGCCTCTTTTAAATTCAAGGAATAAGTTCAATATCATTTAACAGATTAAAAAAAACATGTTTTTTCCCTTCGTCTGTCATGTAGTGTAATATCATCTCATAAATTACAAATAATTCGCATTTGAAACTTCATGACGATTAAAACCATTTGTGTGCTCTGAAGAAAAAGGAAATCTGTTCAATATATACGTATTTCAAGCATAGCTTTGGTAACTAATAAAAATCCGTATGTATTAACAGTTTTTTTTTCATTTTTTTTAAAAAACAAATATAAAATTTTATAGTTTTTATTAATTTATTTACCTTAACGCACAAACTACCAATGTTTCACTAATGAATTTCTTATTAATTCATTTATCTTACAAATTGATAAACTAGTACTCTTTCCACTGAAATAAAAGGAAGCATTTTCCCAGTAATGTCTGAAACTGAAAGTATACTCTGGAATTAAACAAGGTAAAATAGAACTTTTGTCTTCTTGTTCTGAATAACAAAGAAAGGAAAAAGAATGCAGTTTCCTTTCTTTGTTTGCGAATACAAAAGAACTATCGAACAATGCTTGTAATCTGGCAGAAGCTAGATCTTGTGTGTGTAATTACTACTTTGGTGTATCAATTCATTAGCTGCATTTTAGCTTTCATTAGTATTTATGGTACCTATTTTCGGTGTCGCATACGATTTAATATGTTAAGAATAAGCTTTCCTAAGCTGTCAGTTATTTTTCATGTTGGTAAAATTAAATTGTCTGTAACTATGGCCGAGAGATAAATCTAAGTGTATTTAGATGCATTATTTATTCTTTATATTTTAATTACATGCGTTTTAAATTTTTAACATGATTAATATTTTAACTGAAAAATCTCACATAAAATTAAGTGCATAGGAATTAATTCACATTACCATAAGTGACTTAATATATACTTGATTTCGGTGTTATTTTTTTTAAATACTGAAAGTTTACTTGAAAACTACTTAACCGTATAGATCAGAGGTTGGGATCTCGTGGCCTTCATAAAAGTTAGCACTTGTATTAATTAATATTTAATTGTATAGATTGCAAAAATTTTCAAATCAATTGAATCAAAAACAGAATGGCATGAATATATGTGTGTATTTTCTATCGGGTTTTCAAATTATTTTAGGAATTGTTGTAGATCAGTTATTCCTAATTTAATACTCTTATTTTTCTATTTATTTCATTATAATTTTATAATTATTGCAAAATATTTCTACTTTGTTATTTTTATTTGAAGTGGTATTTAAATATGTAGTTGTTTATTATAAATTTTAAAAATCTTGGTATCTATATGCTTACATAAATAAAAATACCAACAGTGAAATACAAAACAATTACTGCGGTATCTGAGAATTTAATAATTTTATTTAAAAAATTATAATTAATGATTGATGTTATAACAAAATTTTACCCTTATGGGAATATAAAAATATTTTGTATTGCATTTTTTACGTCAAACGATAAATAAATCAGGAATTAATTTTTTATAACATTTCTATGTAATGCCCAAAATTGTTAAATCTGTATAAAAATTATAATAATTTCATAAAAGTCGCATTTATAGGTACATCAGTCTATGCGGCATATTTTATTGCTACTTAATTCACATTTGGCCTCAAATTTTAAGAAGATTCACCACCTCTAGTATAGATCCTCTCTCTCTCTCTATCATCTTCTACTTCTTAATAATCTCAAAAAACTTCAAATATTTCTTTAAAAAAAAGCATTTTCATTTTCAAAAATCGTATGTAATTATAATCAACAAAAATTATCTGATTATTTTCTATATAATTTAAATCTCCAATCAGATTTAATCATCTTAGGTTTTTAAAATATTTAGTTCATTTTTTTTTACCAGTTATATTCAACATTTCTTTATTTCTCACATTTGATAAATGATGAGATTGAAGTCCCTTCGGATGTCTCGGAGATTTAAAGAAAGAAGGACTATTCGATCTTAAATGCCCATCTTCACTAAACCACGTGTCCGTCTTCACTAAACCGTGTCCGTCTTCACTAAACCATATAAAATGGTAGAATGAGGTGCGTTCACAGACAACCGTACGGTAATCGAGTTCAATACGTGGGACTTTTTCTCTCCCTTGACGTAAATCAGTTTCTTTTGAAAAGTCCTAAAAGAAGCTCTTCCCTTACTCTTCTCTTCTCTCAATTGCCTCCAAATCTTTTCTTTGGGATAAATCTCTTGCCATGTTTTCTGGCTTAAGTAATGGATTTTCCAAAAAAATAAAGAATTCCATCAACACACTTTCCGAAAATTTTAAAGCTCATGATCCTTTGATATTTTTTCTTCAATTCAGAGAGCCATTCTACGTTTAAACAAATTAAAATGGTCTTGAAGTGCATTGTTTATAAGAATTATGTGTAAAGAAAACTTATGCTATAGGAAATATATGTTGTTGTTGTTGCTTATGCCACCTCCAGGAAATATATAAATTTATGTAGTGCAAAAGTTAAGAAACGTAAGTGTTTTAATGGATTTTTCAGAAACTACTGAATTATTTACAATAAAAATTGGTAAACATAAAAAAAGATGTTTTTTTAAAAATTATTAATGATCAAGTTCTATCTGTCTTTTTTTATTTCATGTTAGAGAAACTGATAAGAAAGCACTTTAAACACAACTCTGTGCTGTTTAATCTTTCTTCTGAGAATGAAATTTTTTAAGTAGCACTATGACGTCACACGAAGGTTATTGGTGACAGATCTCTCAATTTTGGACCTCGGTCAAGTGACGAGGATGACACCTATGCTGACATCACCCTCTCCTAACTATCACACCACACCAAAGGGAGGACATTGAGCCTAGACAGATTTAACGTGCACTGGCCCTCTCTACACGGTGCGTTTTCAGACGCACTAGAACTCGACACGTTGACATGAGTTCGGGAGCATTACCACTAGGCTGCCATGGCCCCTTGTGTTTCTGAATCGTTATGATTATTTGTAAAACTTTAAAATCTGTGATGGATCTATACGCGACCTCCTACTAATAAACCTCTTGGGTATTCTTTGGGGCTGGCAAAATTCACCAATCTTCTCCTAAAAAGAAAATGTGATATGCAATTTAAGTTTATTATATATAACTCTAGTTCGCGAGTTAAAGGGAGATAGTGAGTTAGAAGTGAAGAGAATAGATAACAGAAAGTTAAAAGGTTAGAAGTTTAGTTAACTAGAGGCGACAAGAGAAATACAAGGTGAAGATTACTATAAACGGTTAGAAAGCCCTTGTAAAAGATTAAAGATAGAAAGTTGTGATTGATAAATTAGATTGATTAGAAGATTGCCAAAGATCAGGTATTGTCACCTTCCTGTTACGTTGATATTTAAAGTATTAAAGTGGTTAAAAGGACATTAGTTACATATCTACTGTATAAAGTAATATTAGGGAGGAACTATTATTATAAGGTAGTATATACATTCTCCAAAGCCACTACTCTCGTCCCCTCCCTCAGTTGTCTGACTGGATCATTCTATTTATAGTGTTAAATTGATTGGAGTTTGAATCGATTGAAGTGATAAATAAAATAATTGGAAATTATCATGTCGAATCATCCTTCACTTCCTTCCACACATTTAGCTGGGTCACAGGGTAGAAGGGAAGCAGGTTTATTACAAATCAAGGGCACAAATACAACATCTGGCTAATGGTTTGCCATACAAAACATCGGGGAAGTAAGAGGCAATCCAATCCAAAGCGGAAGAAGCAAGATGGCTCAATGTGTCTTAAAATATAGTTTCCTTTTTGTGAAACTAGTTCCAGAATACCGGATCAATAATTACTACCATCTTTTTAGTGGTGCTATTAAATATTTTTTTGTTAAATTTCACTTGAATTGAATCAGTAGTTTTTGAAAAATTCGGGAAAATGCGATTGTTTCTAAACTTTTCTTGTAACGCTGGGCTATCTACAAGGTCTATACCCCTTAACTCGGGTTTTTCTATACAACCAAATTGGTACTTTGAGAAAGAACAACTCAAATACGCGTAAATAAACGTCACAACTAAATAGTTAGGGAGATAGTGAATAGATTAAGCGGACAAAATAGCAGAGCTAGTTCTCCCTGAATTGTAATCGCTTGTTCCTGAATTGGAGTCCGGAATTATAGTCACTTATTCCTGAATTGAAGTCATAAATTATAGTTGCTTAGTCACTCAAAGACATTTGAAGATTTATCATGTGTGATTTCTGAGGTTACTTCTCATTTAAAAGATAAGTACCCATTATTTATTACAAGTTTATTGTAAGAAAAATAATTTGTTCTTCTTTCGAGTCCGATTTAATGACTTCTCAACCCCAACTGCGTTCGGATACCCCGAGTATCAGGTTAAAGAGCGTGACTTCCACTTCAATCAACATGAGGTGGAGGTAACGCGATATAGTGTAACAATACCAATCGCCAATAAGATACTGGGTAATTAATTAAAAATAATAAAGAAAACTTATTGAAGCCGCTAAGATAAATATTTCTAGTCCCGTGAATATTCCTGCCTCAATTCAGAATCAAGCACACGATTCGTTTATATTTAAAAGCTTTTTAATACTAATTTTACGATTTAAAGTTATATCTTTATATCAACAAAATCGCACGTCTTTGCTTTCATTCGAAACATTGAGAAAAATTCTTTTTTTTTTTCATTCTAAATTTAAAAAACTATTGCTCATTGATAGTTCAATAATTCATACAAATTAAATGTTATACTATGTAAATGAAAATACAGAAATATTACAGAGCAAAGCATTGTTTTAAGTATTTTTAACAGTAACAAACAAAATTCGTTACATGCATTATCTATTTTTCTTATACTGATTTAAGATTTTATAATTCCTATGTGATTACTCGCATGCCATAGTAAAATATCAATTGTTTTTCAAATTTGTGGTTTAATTATTATATGGAAGCATAAAAATTCATGTGTGTGTGTGTGTTTTAAATCCCATATTTAAAAAAAAATAAAACTGCTATGCATTTCCGATCTGAGTTCGTAACGTTGCAAGTTTACGTTGTAAAGTTTTTCCGCGTCGCAGATTGGCTTCCCTATGCAGAGAGCTTTACGCCTTTCATATCCACACGTGCAACCCTAAAATTTTGCGGGGTTCTTTCATCTGATATCACTCCAACAACTGATGGCCGTGGGAACCCCAAAGGTTGGATTCCAACTGCGAACCGAAACCTCGAGTGCAATTCGAGATGTAAGAAGAAATCACCCTTAACCCAAGGGAGTGGCGAGACAGTCCGTGTGAAATCCTCGACAAGAGAGGTGGTGTTTGCGCCCTCCTTCACAAAAAACATATTCTGTAGAATTAAAAAACTCAATTTTTTAAATAACTTGTAACCAAATGTAAATTTTGTAATTCATATAGCTGTAGACGTAATAAAGTAATAATTTAATTTCTTAAGTCTCACTCTACCCACATCAATTTTCACAAACGTCACAACGTACAACAATGAAATAATATTTAAATACTTAATACTGATTGAAAATCTGTATAAGCAGAAAAATCAATTCATAAACAGCTCATACATTCAAGTAAATAAAATACTTTCAATTCATTTAGCAGCACAGAAATTAAGACACTTATAGATTTAATGGCATAACACTTAAATTTTCTTTTTTGTATAAATTTCTTAGAAAATGAGTAGAAAAATAGATTTCATGCTTATTTAGAAAGACTTACTTTGAAAATAAGTAGTTCTTCGAAAAAATAAATAATGGCTTTGTCATCAATGCAGAGTATTTCTGGAAATTTAGCGTTTCGATCAGTTTTCAACGAATTCGTGATTTAGTGATGGTACCTGAAAACACTCTTGGAGATATATCACCAAATCTTTTCAGCGTGGTCCTAGATATATCCTAATTGTTGTCGAATTGCATCCCTAGTCATTGATTTCCTTGTCTGATTGTATACTATTCCCTAGTAAATTCTCCGGAAATTGAACTTATTTGTGATACGCCTACGCTTTTCCTACCTTGTACACCCCAATCCTTTTTTTTTTATTTCTTTTCTCTAAGACACCTTCCCGAATTCTTCGCCTTAGGATCGGTCCAGAAATAGAAACATTTTATTTGGTACAGAGCAAAATTACGCTAGCACTTTTTTTTTTTTTTTTATTTTTTGTTTGGTGTTATTTATACCACTGCGTATATTATTCTAGTACAATACACTTGTTTGGTTTCCCAAAATTAAGCCCTTTTTCATGGCAACAAAAAATTCGTTTTTAGATTCTTATTCAATTGAAAGAAAACTTCATTTAACATGAGGACAAATCGTTGTGCAACATTTAATTCCTTTCTTATTGCTTTTTTCCTTCCACCGTATTAAATTTTTTTCCTGGTTATAAGCATGTCTACACAACATGAAATGCTTCTGTAGCATTCTTCTAAGAACACATACTTTTTTCTATATAAAGCAAGCCAGATAAAATTGAAAATGTAGTAAAAATATAGAGGGGATAAATTAATTAAAAAGAAAGATATTTGAATCTTTTTTTTTGAAATTTTTAATATTTATAAGACTATTTGGTTTTGATTTGATCAACACAAGTTTCGCGTGTGTTCCAAGCTCCACATTTTGTGGAACTTTTAATATAAGTACTTATTCCTTGTGTAAGCCATTCTGTGCTTTTATTAATCTCTTAACCAGTATTTTTATCCAAAATGTTTAAAAAAAGGGTACATTTTTTTTACTCTTTATATCTAAACACAATACTTTATAGAATGAGAAAATGAAAGAATTTTATTTTAATTTCAAATTTTAAAGTTTTTACACCATTTTTTTTATTTTACAGTTGTGGGGCATAAAACCTCTTTAATTTTTGCTTTTTGTTAGTACACTCTATTTGCTACGACGAACTTTTCATAGAAAAATTTTTATGTTGGTACTTTTTCAAATGGTTGAGGGCTTTATGTGTCTGTGTGAAGAAATTTATGTGCGTGCTCCTCTGGAAAATAATCCAAATAATCAGCAGACATTTCTGAATCCGTATCCAAATTTAATTCCTTCTTTCACAAAAAAGTTTTTGTTGTTGGAGTTATCCGTAATTTCAAAAATCACCGGTCTGAATACAAAAACATTGCGAACAGTAAAACGCGAATTTTAAGGATCTAAAATAATTAATGCATTCATCAAAATAGAAGTTCCTGTCTTCATCACAAAAGAAATGTCATATAAAAAGTATTTCAGTACCATAGGCAAACTGTCTCGCCTATTCATAACTCTAGCACTAAATAATATCCCCATAAGAATTGAAAATATGCACAAATCAAAGAAAGGAAGAAAATATATCAGTACCCGTACAGCGTGTGGGCAAACCATTTGAGGGCAACTTTCAAAAGCCCGTATGCTGTACGAGTTTTTTTTAAAGGGTAAAATACTCATTGTACTTATTTTTATGAAGAATTAGTATTCATACACGAAACACATAAGGATGCCATTAAATATCATTAATGATAACACTAAATATTAAAATGCAAAATGAGCTAAAATAGATTTTCATAACAACAGGGATAGAAAAGAATTCTATTGTCTCTCTCTCTTTCATCGTAGGATTTCCATTCCGAAAAACTAGAGCAAGTAACCATATTCTTGGAGGAAACTTTTATTCCCCGAAGGAAGATATATGGAATAATTTTTCTTGTCTTACATTCTCTCGACATTGATTGACAGCTTTTCTTCGCAAGCTGCGCTAGTAAGCATAGGAAGAGAGCTCTATTTTTGACTTTTGTAACTGAAAGCTTTTCTTAACAAGCCCGTCAATATGTTCTGATGCAGTTTGATATCCCTTTTGAGAAATACCTACCTGAAATACAATGATATTTTTTTAAAAAACGTTCTGCAGTTTTATCCATATATATGTTGAACTTTAAGACATCAGTCACTTTTCTAGGTGCCTAGAATCTTCTTTGAAGGAAACCTACAATCTCGAAATTCTTTTCATTCTTCAAAATTCATTAAATTTGTTCAAAGGCTACATTAAGACTATATTTTACTTATAACAATATTTATTTCCTTTGAATAATATACTTGACAAACATTACTCTTACATTGCATAGCAGAATAAATGAGCTCATAATATTATAAATCAGTCAAATTTTGTAATGAATTTTAAAAAAAGTAATGCACCTTATATGTAGATTTCAAGTGAATCGAACAAAGAGAGTAACAGATGGGAGGAAATGTATCGTTTTTTAATATTCTTTTTTTTTGTATTTTTCGTAAGCGAAAAACGTTTTATATAAATATTTTTAAAAGCCTTATTTTCGATTCATTTGAAATCTACATATAAGGTGCATTACTTTTTTAAAATTCATTACAAAATTTGACTGATTTATAATATTATGAGCTCAGTTATTCTGCTTTGCAATGTAAGAGTAATGATTGTCAAGTATATTATACAATATTTATTTCCTTTGTATAATATACTTGACCTCTTACATTGCAAAGCAGAATAACTGAGCTCATAATATTATAAATCAGTCAAATTTTGTAATGAATTTTTAAAAAAGTAATGCACCTTATATGTAGATTTCAAATGAATCGAAAATAAGGCTTTTAAAAATATTTATATAAAACGTTTTTCGCTTACGAAAAATACAAAAAAAAAAAGAATATTAAAAAACGATACATTTCCTCCCATCTGTTACTCTCTTTGTTACTGGTCATGACTTGGAACATTGAACCATTTGTACGAAAAATGTGATTTTTTATTGTATGCTGAAATCACTAAAAAAAACCTTTTCGTAATTTATTTTCGAATTTATTGAATTCTGTTGTACCAATTACTTGTTGTATTTTGCAGGGTGTCCATAAATAGCACCCAATCTCTGCCCAGACAGTATCCTCATTCGGAGTTCATAAAAATGCTCAAAGAACTACCTGTACGATCAATAGTTTACGAGAAAAATACAATAAACTAGAATTAATGAATGATGATACATGATGGTTCATGATGTGGTTCCGGAGCATATCTGTGCTCCTGTTCGTGATTGGATGGATATGATATACTTTGCACGTTGAACCATATGTGGGGGTCTGGTTCTATGGCCGTCTTTTTCGCCAGATCTCACACCAATGATTTTTTTTCCTATTTGGCAATCTCAAAGAATTGGTGTGTCGAGACGAGCGAATACACAAACGGATTTGTTGCTCGTCTGCATGTTGTTTGTACTTCGGTGGAGACCACGTTGTTGCAATGTATGCACTCATTCATTCAACGGACCACAAACCTGCCTCGATATGCACTGTGAACTTTTCAGCACCTGCCTTTGTAAATATTTGCAAATACTACTGATGATGTGTCCAATACAGTGTTTCTTCCTTGCACCGGCTGTGACGTCATTCTTTGTTTTTCGTATTTTTCTCGTAAACTATAGATTATACAGATACAATTATTTGGGCATTTTTATGAACTCCCAACGATTAATCTAGCTGTGTAGAGTTTGGGCCCTATTTTTGGGACACCCGTATATTATTATATTGTCTTTTAATTTGTACGTATGTATCTGAATCATCATGTAAGATATTGCCATTAATTTCGTTGAAACAGTATGTATACAGAATTTTCAAATAAGGAAATGTTAATTTTCTAAAATTAGAAAATTTATAAGTTAAGTTATCAATTCCTCCTTAATTGCTGATAATTTATAAATGTCATAATGAAATTTTATATGATATGAACAAACTTAAGAAGTAAAATGAAATGCTGAAAAAGGTGTAGAAACAAATTTTTAATTCTGAGTTTTACTCGCAATAAGCTTTACAGATCTATTTATCTTACATGTGAAACATAGAACACACTATTTAGATAAGCTCATTTAATTCAAATAATTTTTTAAATAGTAATCTGATTGCAATTGCCCTCCCGTTTACATGGATTAATTTTTTTATCGGTAATTTAAAGAGTGTAACTTCCACTTCTCGGTATGCAATAAGATGCAAAAACAGTAAAGTTTTTCAAGGTTTTAGAATTATCCTAATATCTGATTCAAAAAAAAAAACTTGGGTTACAATAAAGAATTTATTGAGATTGAAGTTGTGTATTTATTTTTTCATGTATAAAGAACAATTTGCTTTTATTGCTAAATTTATTGGATGAATGGGGATAGTGAAGACTGTTCACAAAACACAGATTAATAAAAGTTATTCCATCTTTGAAATCTGATATCTTTGACGTTCCATTGATTTCCAAAGTTACCAAATACCTCTATCTGAAGAATATTCCGCCAAATGACTCTTAACCGATGAATTAATTCAGTGATATTACAGAATTATTGAAGCAGATATTTCATTAAGTCCCAGACATCCCTAATCGGAATGAAATGTAATGATCACAGATAACATGAAGAAAGAGCATGGTAATAAGGTCAGAAATATTTTACTAAAAAATATACCCACAGCGTGTTAAGTTAGATGAGACAACACATAATGGATCGTGAGATCAAGCAAACGAAATTAAATAGGAGTATTATTGTGAGGTATAAATGTCACGAAAACACATAACTGTCACGCAGACTATCATTATAAATAGCATTTAGGTTAAATGCATTTATGGCAGAATCCTAACTTTGTCTGGGCCATCTCTATTTACATATGATTTGGTCTGCATTGCTATTTATTGATAATTGGAAATAATTCCTACTAACTAGATAGATGTTTACATCTATGATATTGAAAATAAAAATTGTGACGGACTATACGCGACCTTATCATTAATCCTCTAGAGGAAACTATGGGGCTAGCTTCCGCGTTTATTCACAGCCATCCCTCAAGAAGAAACCTTGATATTTAAATTAGTTTGACTATATAAAGTTATTGTTTTGTAAATGTAGGATAGAAGGAGCAGAAAATTGTTGCGGTGATTCGTAAGTGAGATTTATTTCATTATCTCAACGTGAGTTTAGGAAGGAGTTTATAACTATAATAAATTAGAGGATTAAGGTTTAAGAATCTTTGATAGATTGAATTAGATTAAATTAAACAGATCACTTGCACTTGTTTACTTAGAGTTCTTCACTTAGAATAGATTGCTCTCTTTGTATATCACTCCTAAGGTCTCCTCTTGTAGTTTCACTTGTGGTTGGTTAGTGTAATTGAATAGTAATAAAATAATAATTATTATGGAAGTTTCTGGTGGTGCTTTGCTTCCCCCCACACCCTTAGGTAGGCAAGACGGTGAAGGAACGACTTCAAGTAGGTTGCGCTCAAAAAATTATAGTAATATTTATCAATTTAAGGTATCTGAACACGTTTGGAGTTCTTTTTTAAAGAATATCATATTTAAACAATATAAATTCTCTTTCATGAATCGATACCAACATATACTAATATTTAACTATATATAACAAAATTTTTAAAAAAATTTCTAATTTTACAAAAACCGCAATTATAGGTGAAATTGTAGCAATACTTCTGAAAAACTTCCAAGCAATTAGAGAAAAAAGTTATAAATTTATATTAAACATAACTAAAACAAATTAGATGCATTTACCTTAAAAATGTACTAGAATTTTAACACTTTATTAAAATTTGAACATTTTTAGAGCTGATTGAGTAAATATTATAAGAAATGTGACATTCTTTGTTAGACCCTTATTTAAGTAAAATGTCATTACTCAAAAAATATTCATACAATCAGAAATATTTTAGTACATTCTCTACAAATAATATAAATATCAGGTTCAAAAAGTTTTATAGAAATTTATTTATAACATTCTAACTTATCAACTCGCCATGATATATTTCGAACAATTTAAATGCCCATCTCTGGTAGATCAAAGACCCACATCTGGTTTTTCTAATTTTATAAAATTGATTGTAACTTGGCCTCTAGGTAGCTTAGAAACAAAATAAAGTATGTTTTGTCAATCTAAAAGATAGCTCTATTCAATAAAATAAAAAATAACTGTTCTGAACCAATCTGGTCATTTTCAACGTGTTCGGATACCTTAATTTTTTGACTGAGATATTTTCCAAGTTGTTTTCTCAAAAGAAACTAAAATATTTTTAACTCATATTGGGAATTTGAAAAAGGAAAAATAATAAAATGCACTAATTTAGAAAATTAAAAGTAATGAAAAAAATCACTTTTGATTTAAAGTGTATTATTGTTTGAAATAATGAAATTTAATGAAGGAAATGTACCAAGTTTTTTCTTATACTGTCAAAAGGGCAAGTAAATGTATAATTTGTGTTTCTTCTATTTCAGCAGGAATTTTGATAGCTTACAATACATTTATCACAAAATTCACGTGGAATTTCGATAAATGTATCTCTTTTAAATGTCATAACATTATATTTCTTATGCTAAAATTTATTAAGAAATATCTGGAATTTCCCTAAGTGTTTTGAACATTAATTACAGAAAATATACAATAATCATCTTACTAGAAGCTCTCTGAAGTGTCATCGATGACCGTATAAAATATTGATCAAAATGTTTTTAAGAGTCTGCATCTGCAACAACGTACAATCCTTTGAAAGACCCTTCTGGAGTTATATATGCTAAAAATCAGGATCATTTTATCTAGTTTTGCTCATATACTTATAAATCTTTAGATAAGCTACTGATTTCAACATTGAATGACATTGAAATCCTCATCATATTTTGTATTCTCCATAAAAAATATGATGAAGAGATTACAATGTGATTCAATATTGAAACCAATTTATAAGCTAAAATTGAATAAAACTTATTTTTTAAAAACATAATTGTACTATTCTTCTTGCGGCTATTTAAATAATATAATTTATTCCATTTTTACGTTATCCATCGGTTTTTATTTATCCACTTTTATATAGGAAATTTCTTTCAATCAAGTATTTACGATCTATATGTAATTTTTTATATTGGAAACGTATTTAAAGATCCGAAACATTTCAATTATTTCAAAAATCGTTAATTATCATAAAGGGGGATGGTAACGCATTCAAGTATGAATGTCTCTGTATCTGTATCACATATTTAGTGAAGTAACTTATTATCAATTATAATATTTTACATTTTACAGATACATTTTTATGAAATCGAAATGTTCATTATTATAATACTCAGAAGCAAATACAACGAAAAACCCCACGATGTATGTGACTGTTCCAAATTATATATATATATAAATGTTGAAAATATTTTAAAAAAATAATACCCTGATCTGAAAAGCTGTTCAAGAAAGTTTTTAACTCATATCTGTACAATGTAACATTTTAGCTCCTTTTTCACAGTAAATAAAATACCAATAATTATCTCCCTTTAATATTGGTTATTCCACATTTCTTGAAGTGTTCCATTCCGTTCACGTTTCTCTGTAATTCATCTGATTAATAAGATTATTTTCATCTTTAGTTATTAGATTTCTTGACAGAATTCAACAGTATAGCAGATGACCAAAGAAACTTAATATGTGCAAATAAAAGATACGCGTGGCAATTTCAGTCGCAATCGATTTATGTTCATTTCACCCCTAATACTCATTTTATTACAGCAAGAGTTTTCGTGTGTGTGTGTGTGTGTGTGTGTGTGTGTGTGTGTGTGTGTGTGTGGTGTGTGGTGTGTGTGTGTGTGTGTGTGTGTGTGTGGTGTGTGTGTGTGTGTGTGTGTGTGTGTGTGTGTGTGTGTGTGTGTGTGTGTGTGTGTGTGATTTATTGTAGTGCTTACATTTTGCCGTATTCTTTAATAATTCGATATATTTAATTCAATAATATTTTACGTCACTTTGATTATACATAGCAACACCATTTAAAACTTTTGCAGCTCTCTAATTTCTTCGTTCAGGTTCCTACACTACCATTTTCTACATCCAATAATGATTTATCATGATCTATTTAAGCCTGAAGTAACACTATTTTCAAAAGCATTCCTACCAGGCTTAAAAAAGGGATAATTTAAAATTGGGAATCAATGAAAAATATGCATGAAAATTTATTGTAGCTTGTTAAAATTATCAAAATATATGCAAGAAAATGAAGTAAAACACTTCATGATGCAATATAAAAATGACTTCTGTACAGCAGTAGAAAGCACAGTTAGCGCGGAACACGAAATCATGGAGTTAAATGCTTTAAAATTAATTTTAAAAACAAAAGAATAAATGTGTGTGCAATTCAAAATCGCCTCCCTTTAAAAGGGGATCTTGGTATATTGTTTATGCTTTATTTAACTCTATAAGCCCTTTCTTTTATAACATCCTCATAAACAATGCATATACGAAATCAGCGAAACAGTTTCTATTTTTTAAAATCAAAATCAAGAAAATGAAACATTTTAAACATTTTAAGGTCCAATTACTTTAAGGTACTTTAGGTTCTCAGTTCCTATTACCCGACGGCAGCACTGTACCGTATCGTGCAGTATCTTTCGTGATGAAGTATCTGAATAGGAAATAAATGCTAAGTCTGCCTACTTCATCCTCCTGGAGATCATCACAGTACTGAATATTAATTACTTAATGTTAATTTTTCATTTGTTTTTTCCTTTTCCTGCAATTTATAAACATCTTCGAGAGTTCATACTTGACATATTATACAGTAATACAAAGAACTTACTCGATAGTTAAGACCGAGTGATAAACGCGTAAGTCGGGTATAATTTAGCAAATAAATACATATAAATTAATTTTAGTAGGGACCGGAGGCGAAAGAAAATAATAATTTAGAAAAAAAATTTATAAAATCTTAGATCACAAATATAAAATCGCAAACCGAAATTATTTTGATGTAGAAGGTTTCATAAAATCTAACAAGTAGTTTTACGATCAAAGTTTTTTTTTTTTCTTTTTTCTCCAGCAAAATTTTCTCGTAGCATACTAATAATCTTTTTATTCCTTATTTTAAAGATATTCCTTATTATTCCTTATTTTATTTTAGCTGGAGTTTATATTTTCTAAAATTCTTAACTCTTTTTCAGTTAAAGGGAGACCATCTGTCAAATTACCAACCGTCATTCAATCTTCTGATTAAACTGGGTCTAAAGACTCAAATTCTTCAATTTCTTGCTCTGTCTCATGCATTTCTATGAGCTCATCCATTGTCAGCTCCTGAGTGTTGGAATCTAGTAGTTTTTGAAGGTCATCACAATCTGCTTCTGAATTTATTTGCCTGGTAAGATCAACAACTTCTTCAATCAACTTGCCAATTTTATCTGGCTCTTGCACTCATTCCACCTGAGATTCAGTGATGGGGAAGAAAAACGAATTGACGAGATTTTTAAAAAATCACGTAAGTCGGAGTAGCATAAGTCGAGGTATTGGCATGCACACGCGATTTAAAAAAATTACTCGGAATATGTGAATCTACAACACTATGCAACCTTAAATCAAAGGTTTTAGCTATCATATGTACCTAAGCATACAAATGAAAGAGGATGTTACTTTTGTTTGTTCTGTTTAATTTAAACTGTAGTGCAGTGCTTCTCAAACTTTCAATGCTTGCGACCCAGTCATAATTTTAATCGCCCCTCCCCCCTCCATACAATAGCAATGTATTGAATTCAATAACGTTTTATTTTACGCTAAAGCTGCAATACGACTTAACCTCTTAAGGTCCACCGATGAATGTAAACGTCTCCCTGAACCAGTGCGTTAATTGCTCGGGACGTATATGTACGTCTTTCAGAAGTACTAACTTTTCTGTACATTGCTATTCATAAAATTGTTCCGAAAGCTGTGGAATGCAACAAAAGGACCTTGACAGCGTTTGTGACTAATTTACTTATATTTCAGAGGATTTGCTCACATTTCTTTCTTTCCCACCCTTCCCCCCCAATACACCACATACGCTCCCCTTCATGTTAATTGGTGGCATTGGGGAGGGGATCCCATAATTTTTAATCGGTATTTAAGGGATTAATTATAAACCGTACAAACTATCAAGATATGTGTTAATTTTTGTAATAATTTTATATATGACAAGCTCTTGAGATCCATTGATAATTATTTAACTTGCTCTTAACTTAGTATTGTTAATTATAAAATATATTGTGCTGTATTGATAATATTATAAGTGTATTACATCAGCATAAATGTGTGTTTTATTTTTTATTATGTCAAAATGTATATTTTTTTTTGTTTACTTTCAGTAAATTAATAATTTTTTTAAATAATACTTTGTTTTCGACTTTTCAATATGCTCGTAGGGTTATCACGCCCCCTTAAGGGGCGCGCCCCACAGTTTGAGAAACACTGCTGTAGTGCTAAAGGGATTGAAAAATAAGATCGTTACTGTGGGGCAATGCGTTTTAATTTGTTACATTGTGGTCTACATGATTGATGTTGAGCTATGATTTGATTGTGTTTTTCAATACAAATTCTACAATTTGAAACGGTTTCATACATTAACTATGTGCTCTAATTTTATATATATCTTTTCTCCTCTTAATCTTATTTTATTGTTATTATTATTTTGCACTGCATTTTGAAGTGAATTTTAAAGTTAAATGTAAATTTATATAGAAAATATATTAGCAATTCCAAAAAAAAATTCGATAACAATGAAAAATACTTTTTCTTCTTTCTGTTTGAAAATATAGCTTAAAAAATTTAGAATGTGTATATTCAGTTTTAAAAAAATGCCTTTATTTTTAAAATATTTTATTCATATGTAATACATCACTTTATTTCTATCGTTGGAAACCAGACACACCCCTTGTTTATTTACACAACAGCGCCTAATAATTTTTATGCCATAGAATATTTTATTTCCCTGAAAAGATGAATAATGTTTCATAAACATCTGTTTTTTTGTTGTATTCTTGAGCAAGACATGTCTTAAAAAATGCAGAAAATTTAGTTATATTTTCAAACTCATATGTTCATCAAGCTTTTATGTACTTTATTTCTTTGGTAAAATCTGATTCAATAAATCTCAATGGTGAATTGCTTGTAATGCGTCGAAATTTGATAAAAGACTTGATAAATTATTTGCTTTGTGTTTGTGCTGCATTTCCTTAAGCTCTATCATATCTCAGTTCTATCTAACATATCAACTAAGGAATTTATTACTTCGGAAATATTATCTAAATTCTTCATTAATTTCATTTTTAACGCCCTTTCATAAGCTTCACTTGTATATAACGGAATCTTTGAACTCAACTTTAAACCCCTTTAAGGTCAGATAAATTCGAAATTTTGTCCAGGACAGATGACAATACAATAATTTAATAATTTTGTTCCATTATCCTGATCAGGACCATCAGGATTAACGAATTCTCATTTTCAGATCCCATCCCGCATCTGGTGACGAATTTTAGGTCCCATTTCCACATTTGGTAACTAAAAGATTATATTACAAATTACTTCGATTAACTATAAGAGGATGTTGTTTTAGTTTCTTTAAACTATAATTTATTAATGAAAATGGTTTTATATCCGGTGAGTCACTTTAAGCAGTAAAAAGCAATGCGGGAGCGATTGGCAACGGACTTTTTAATTTTGAAATATGACACCTGAGATAGCGCCACCTCTTCGAACTTCCCCACAACGTCAATGAGACGACTTCGAGCTTTCACAGAACATGCAGTGGCCTCTTCTACACGACGGGTCTTCAGGGGCACTAAGTTCAAACTCATAACACGCACGCACACTGTTCAGCTAGACGAGGGCTTTTGGGGACTGACCTCGTAATTTTGAACCATGGTAAAGTGAGGAGAACGACACCGGAGCTGGAACCCCTTTCCTAACTATCACACCACACTAATGGGAGGATGTTTGAGTTTTCGGAAGATTTAACGTGTATCTCTCACCTACGCGGAGGGTCTTTAGTGGTGCTGGGCTCGAACTCATGACACGCCAACCACGATCCTGTATCTTGACCACTAGGCTACCGCAGGCCCCCGCCTGCCACAAATCCATAACCTTGACCACTAGGTTACCGTGGCCACATGGTTTTATCCAAACCTATTTTAAAGTTCGAAATTTGATTTATGAGCAACGAGGCCTAATGTAGCAAACTATTAATAAAAGTACTTCAAGTTATTACTTAAAAAAATTACTATCTGACTATCGTTTTAAAAAATAACAGAAACATTTATATTCAGACAGAAACTGTAGGTAGTCATTACTATATATATATATATAGCAGTAAATAAATTAAAAAGAAGACTAATAAATCCTAAAACAAATCGAAAGAACCAAGAACATGGAACCATGACAAACCAAAAAAGAGAAATTTAGCTAGAGTGGAAAAAACTATTATGATTTCCGGAGCTGTCACTGGTTTAGGACAGTGAAACAGGATTAAGCAGTGTTTTGTTAGATCTCAACCTTCCCCTACAGCGGAAATTTTCGACATAATAGCACCGGAGATAAACCAAGGCAAAAACACAAAACCCATGTGGGTGAATATAACAGCAATAGAATAGAAATTGAAATATTAAATTGCTATAGGAATCCGGGAGAAATAGAAAAATATAAATATGTATAAACAAAAAATATTTGCAAAAGAGGTTAATAATTATTATGACCATAATTAATAATAATGTAAATGAGCAAAGAAACAATAATATCACCCGTTGTATACAGATTCCATGAGTGTACTGACTCAATGCACAAAAAAACAGCAAAACTTAGAATAATTGCGCCATCTATATATAATTTTAGTAACTAAGCTTATTATAAGAATATATTAAGAAAATTATATACTATAAACTAAATAGAAATGAATATATTAAATAATGATAATTAAGTAGCTATAATTTTGAAGACATATATTTATATATCAAAATTAGCTGGATAGTTATAGTCTAGGCAACTTTGAAAGAATTTTTTATAACTATTAATTCTCAATACGTCTTCAGATACTAAATCATTACTTCTTTTTATATAATTTAGAATAGTATTTCTAAAAATTGAAATGGAAGGGTACTATTCTAATATGGCATTTTTATAACATTAAAATCAAAAGGGTCTCTTTTATCAAAAATATTACTTTTTAGCAACTTTTAATTGGAGATCAAGGAAGTTTGCTGACTCTATATTGCTATTGGTTTTTATTAATTTCAAGTAGTGTGGATAATAATTAAAAATAGGAGTATAAAGGAGTATAATATATATATACATATATATATAAACTGTCTTGCAATATTTTAGTGAGTGGCCGCAGTAGCCAAGTGGTTTAGGCATCGGATCATGGCTAGCGTGTCATGAGTTCGATCCCAGTACCACAGAAGGCCCACCGTGTAGGGGAGCGATGCACGTTAAATCTGTCGAGAGCTCAAACGTCTTCCCGTTGATGTGGTGTGGTAGTTAGGAGAGGGGGTGCTAGATCAGGTGTCATCCGCGTCACTTGACCATGGTTCAAAATTACGAGGTCCGTCACCAAAAGCCCTCTTGTAGCTGAACATGCGACGTAAATATTCACTCACTCAAGCAATACCTTATTGAAACCAGGCGCTAAGATTAAATCTTCAAACAATCCAAAAATTCTACATTTAAATTGGTTTCATTAGACTAAAGTTGGTAAAAAGCGTAACCATCAGAATTTCTACTTGAAATACACATATATTTAAAGTAGAATCAATTATTTAATTGATTAATACCAGTACGCTTGAGTGAAAATATTGCTTGATTTTATATGCAACAAAAAGGAAAGGAGGAAAAACTTAATGGTTTTTTAATAAAACAAGAACTGTTTCTAACTTCGATACTCTTGAATTTCACTTTAAAATTAGCATTTTATCCGTAATATATTGAATTTCATCTCAAAAGAAAATATTCTTAATGTATATTCTGGTTAAAAAATATTTTGATGCGCAAAATTCAAAAAATTCAATGAATTAGAAAGTTTTTCAGCAAATACCTGAGAATTTTATAGTTGATTTGACATCAAAATGTATCGTCGAAATAATCCCGAAGTTGAAATAAAGTCACAATAATATTGCAAAATTTCTTTTTTGAAACAGTCTTGGAATGAGCAGAAAAGAAAATATTTGTCCATCCATTTTTTTTTGTTCGAGTATTGAGGGTACATATAAGCCAGCATCTATTGAGGATGTGGATGTTCTGAAGAGGACATTTGGTAGTGACAGAATCTAAGAGGAATCAAGAAGGCTCAAGATATGTTAGACACAAAGTATATAAAGCACGGATAAATAATTCGAATAGTATATTCTCCCCAAAGCTAATTTATCGGAACTTTTCCAATTTATGCAACAGGAAATTTTGAACTGAAGGGTAAAAATGCAAAATAAATTTCCGATGCCATATGAAGCACTAATAAGTACTTCATTTGCATATTTTAGTAAAAAATTCATTTGCGAAACTATCTGAGCTTTCCGAGTTTAACATTGAATCAACTTTTACCTCTAAGCCAGCGTTTCTTTAACTGTGGGGCGCACTCCCCCCTCCCATAAGGGACGTAATAACTCTGCGAAGGGGGCACTAGCATATTGAAAACGAAAACACAAAATTATTTTAAAAAATTATTAATTTACTGAAAGTAAACAAACAAAATACATTCTGACATAGTAAAAACTGAAATACACATTTACGCTGATATAATACTTATAAATGTATCAGTACTGCACAATGTATTTTATAAATAATTTAACAATACTAAGTTAAGAACAACATTAATAACCTCATGGGCTTTTCATATATAAAATTATATACAAAAATTATCACTTATCTTGATCATTTGTACAGTTTGTAATTAGTCCCTTAACTGCTGATTAAAAGTTACGTGATTCACTCCCCAATGCCTCTATTTTCCACGTATGGATGTATTAGGGGGAAGGGGAGAAAAGGATTATATTATATAAGCAAATCCTCTGAAATAATAAATTCTTCGCAAACACTGTCAAGGTCCTTTTTATTGCATTCCAATGCCTTCAGAATAGTTAAATGGATAGCAGTGCATAGAAAAGATCGTACTCTGGAAAGACGTATATATACGTCCGGGGAATTAACGCTTTGGCTGAGTGAGACTTTTATATACTCCGGTGCCACTTATGAGGTTAAAGTCGTATTGTTACGTAGCGTCAAAATATAGTATTGAGGGGGAGGGCGATGAAAATTATGATTGATTATCGGGTCGCAAATATTGAAACTTTGAGAAGCACTGCTCTAAACTCTAATGAAGCTTGACTGATTGTTTGATTAGCATTGCGTCAATACACGTTCTGCATGAAGGGAATTAAGTTTAAGTTAAGAGTGTTCCCCTAATTTCTTGACCATTCGGTATAGTGTAGACATATACGTTGTTAATATACGCTTTTTGTTAAATTGCTATAACCCTGGATGCCAGCAGGCAGCGGTAACCTAGTGGTTATGGTCACGGACTCGTAGCCAGCGTGTCATGAATTCGAGCTCTAGTGTTACTCTAGAGGGAATGATGTACGTTAAATTTGTTGCGGCTCAAAATCCTTACATTCGTGTGGTGTGGAAATACGGTGATTGATGTGGCAGCTCAGGTGTCGTCGTCGTCCCGTGATTATGGTTCAAAATTGCGATGTTCATCGCCAATAGCCCTCGTGTTGCTTTAGAATGTGACGTTAATAAACACTCACTCCCCCTAGATGCAAAATGTTTCATTTCTTTAATTATAAAATTACAATTAAAAGTTAAATTTTTTAAAAAAATAAACAGAAGATTTAATAAATAGTGCCAATCTAATATTTTTATAAAAGTACAAATAAAGTGCTTATTTTTTATTTGTGTATAATACTATTAATATAATATAAATAAATTATAATATAATTAGTTGAAGAAAAAATACTGCACTTGGAACATGGATATACCAGAGGAATCACTTAAGTTTGCTTTGCAAGGATTTCGAAGCTATACGAAAAACAGATCTCATAGTTTTTAGCCACGTTCATGTAACTATAATGTCACCTGAGCTAGTACCTTATTCTCCTAAGCCCCACACCACACTAATGCTCTGATCATAACTTCACGGTGTTATATATTATCATTAATATAGAGATACTAATCATTTATATTTCTTCAGATTTCGTTTCATTAATTTTTTTATTATTATGTGAATTTTGTAAACGAAATTAAAAAATAAGTGTTAATTACCGTGAGAAGGTTATTGATAAGAGGCAAATCTGGTTAAGGATATATCACAAGGAATACAAGATAGATAATTCTATCTCCAAAAAAGTGATCAGGACCACTAAGATAGCTTTATATTTTAAAAAAATGTGGCTTATATAATACATGACTAAGTGAATAAATTTTTATTGAAAAAGTTAAGCTAATTAATATGCTGCAATGATAAAAGTTTCTCAAATGAAAAACTATATTTCTAAGAATAAGTTCGATTTTCTAAAGAAGAGTTGAATCCTCTTCTATTCGAAGAAAGATGAAATATTTTCCCGGCATCCTGCAAAAAAATGGTTTTCTCTCTCTATTTTATAAGAAAAATATTTGAGAATGTGCTTAAGTTCCAGGAAATATCTCATTGAAAATTTATTGAAGGAACTAAAGCTATCTGTACAAAATTTTGAACTGGCGAAATTTATAAGAACCTTAGTTTTATGGAAAATACGGAGAAAAATACGGAGACCAGAATTGTGTGTGGGTGGATGTGCGCGCATGTGCGTGCGTGAGGGAGTTGAAAGTGGAATGCTTAATTATAGAGAAAATTTAAACAATTATTTTCAGAATGTTCATAAATTTGAGGGATTCTCTCTCTCTCTCTCTCTCAAATTTCCAATTTTTTTGCATAATTAACCGTTTTAGTTTTAAAATACCTAGCTACCGATTACTCATGACGGCTTTAAGACCAATTCTCGTTGCGAAGGTACAATAATTATAACAGAATTTTGGGGGTAAGTAAAATATAAAATCGCGTCAAATAAAAAAAAATGTCTAATGGTGATTGAATTCTATTAAAGCTCAATGAGAATCTATATAATATGTTGTTACTGGTATACAAAATATTTTAAACTGCGGTCAACTATCAAAGATTATATTTAAATTAATGTCACTTTTCAATATTGTCCACCAAGTTTTAAAAGATTAAAACAAATTATTTTTTCTAATTTCTCGTATGTCTGGAACCAAGTTGACCGTAGTAGTTGCCTCGATAGCCTAGTGGCCAAGGTAACGGACTCGTGACAGGCAGGTCATGAGTTCGAGCCTTGTGCCGCTGAACACCCGCCGTGCAGGGGAGCGATACACGTTAAATCTTCCGAAAACTCAAACATCCTCCCATTAGTGTGGTGTGGTAGTTAGGAGAGGGGTGCCAGCTCAGGTATCGTCCTCGTCACTTGATCATGGTTCAAAATTACGAAGTCCGTCGCCAAAAACCCTCATGTAGCTGAACAATGCGACGTTAATATTCACTCGCTCACTCACTGGCCGTACTAGACTAGTGGTGAAGGTCACGAACTCGTGGCTGGTGTATCGTGAAGTTGAGTCCTGGGGCCACTGAAGACTCGCCGTGCACTTTAAATCTGTTGAGGGTCAATATCTTCGCGTAGGTGTGAAGTGGTAGTTAGGAGAGGGGTGTCAGCTCAGGTGTCGTCCTCGTCACATGACTGAATTTTAAAATTACGAGGTCCGTCGCCAATAGCCCCCTTGTTGCTTTATAGTGTGACATTAATATAATTCTTTCATTCACTATGGAGTGAGTGAGTGAATATTAACGTCGCACTGATTTTTAGCTACACATCACTCACTATAGAACCAAGTCTTGTAATTTTAAATGTGCAGTAAATATATAACCTATTTTTTTCTCGTATAATAATTCAGTGATTTCAGAATTTAAATAAAATAGTACATATAAAATAAGTGTTTTAGCCGTAAGTCTCTTAGAAAATCTTCAAACTGCTTTGGAAATATGTTAAAAGACTGATTAGCAGTGTAACTGGTTATTATGATTGAATAAAGTGTTGCAATATTTTATCTTAGTAATATAAAGTGTAACAAAATGTTGAATATTTTATTTCTCTTCGCAATTTGAATAAAACTAAAATTTAATTCTATTCTCATGAGGAGTTTTAGTCTCTCTAGCAAGTTTACAAGAACATTGCTCTTTTTATTCTAATTTTGAATTTTCTACTGCTAAATTTAAAAACACATTTAAATTTATTTACACGAAAGATTAATAATATTATTCATTACATAAATGGTTATTTTTTTAAACGTGAAATTGCAACGAATGAGACTTTCCGTAAATTTTAAAATGGCATAGGGTAGTGCTTTTATTTTATTCCACTTTTTCAATTCCTTAACTAATTCAAAAATACACACGAGACGTTAAAACAGCACAGAAATTTTACTGTAGTAATTGAATTAACATTTTTTTAAGAAAAAATTATGCTAGTATGACATGAAAGCAAGAAAAAATAAAAACAGAACAAAAACCATTGATCTTCGTGATAATATATAGATTTTTATTTGTTTTCAAAATCAATAAAATAAAAATATTTCCTTAGCAGAGTATCGAGATTTTGTGAAGTCTTCTAGAAAATCTCAACGTATTTTCTTTTTATCTCCGTTGTCATTTTCAACGATGTCTCTTTATCTTATTCTTCTTGTTGAATCATTTTGTCAACATCAGTACTCAAGCATTCTTAATTTTAAACGAAAAAAGAGTGAAGAATGAAGATTTATTGATTACTTTCCTTATTTCCGAAAAAGTATTAAACCGAAAGATGAAGTAATACTTGACTAGGAAATAAATATATTATATATATATGGAACTAGTTTAAATGACTTTAATGAAATATCGTAAGGCATTTCAAAAGGTCTTACTTAAAACTGAGCCCCATTTATATATATATTTCCATCAACTTCAGAAGTGAATCAGAATTTTTGGTAAATAAGTAAATATTTATTAATATGTTCATCGACTTTGAATACATTAACTATTTATATGTAATAATAATTAATCTTATCACATGTTAAAAAATTTACAAAATGTCAGTCAAGGCTCAAAAGTATTATTCCGAAAATTTTGAGTCCGACAGAGAAGGGTGACCCTTCTCTGTTGGATTTTCTTACAAATTTCTGACTCCTAAAAAAATCATTTTTTTTTTTTGCACAAAATTAATATATATTCTACCCTACAGTGAAAAATGCAAATAATTTTTATCAGAAAGGAGTTTCTTACTTGTTCTATAGTTGGAAAATATGAGTTACGTTCACTGTTCTTCAGTTTTCCCTGCAATGCGCGCGCGCGCACCTTAGTTTTAAATTTTAAAAAGAATACTGTGATAATATATGTTTAAGATGTATGTGATTATATATATTTATGCTTATATGTGTCAATATACTTGTTAATATATATATATATATATGCTTATATGTGATAATATATGTGTGTGTGTGTGTGTGTGTGTGTGTGTGTGTGTGTGTGTGTGTGTGTGTGTGTGTGTGTGTGTGTGTGTGTGTGTGTGTGGTGTGTGTGTGTGTGTGTGTGTGTGTGTGTGTGTGTGTGTGTGTGTGTGTGTGTGTGTGTGTGTGTGTGTGTGTGTGTGTGTGTGTGTGTGTGTGTGTGTGTGTGTGTGTGTGTGTGTTTAAAATGTATATCTACTATAAAATAATAAAAATATTTGGAATAATTTGTTTAAACGAGATATCAATCATTGGCATGACCAAGTAATTTTAGCGCGTTTTTCACATGTTGTATTTTACAATAATGCAACTAATGAACTTTTTACTAACAAAAAGTAGTACTGTATCACTCCTCTAAATGTACTACTATTGAGCTGAAAAGAAATAATGACACAGATCTGTATCAGCACTATAAAAAAGCAACAACAAAAATTTGTAGGAAATTTTCAGGAAAATTTGTAAGAAAATTCTGGAAAACTATGGGAAAGTTTAAATATTATTCGGCTCATCTAGGGCACAAATGCGACCAAATGCCGAAAACCCGAGGTCAATTGGTTGCTTATTGGCTGAGAAAAAGGTACGACAAAATATGGAACGAAGTCGAAATTTGCGTCCTAATAGCGCTTTTGTTCCACTACGTGAAAAACGCGCTAAAAATATTTGGCAACAGTTAAAACAATATTACAATCTTCTTTTAACATCAGAGCGTAAATTAACATTTCACAAAACCGAAATCGTGTAGTACATATTATGTTTTGCTTACTTTGTCAAACAAAATTTTGATAATGAATATCGAAAATATTTTGAATGGTTTTTTATTTGAAATTTTAGCACATATCAAGCGATTCATTAGATGTTATTAGTGTTAGGTTACAGGCGGTAAATCGTGCTGCGATAATTGTAAAGAAAGTAAAACTAATTGCGCCATCCGTAGAAATATTTAAAAATACAAAAAAATATCACGAAAATTAAAAAGATGTGTAAGTAGCGAAGAATTCAGTTTTAAGAATAAAACTTTTCTTTGAGTCGCATGCCATGCAACGCTGACAAAACGGGCTCAAAAACGCCAAACGTATGACATACGACACCGACAGAGAAGAGGTTTAATCTAAAATACACTTTGTGATTTAAGAAAATCGTAGACTTAAGTAAAATGTAGAGTCTGGGCTGCGCTTTAAAGATTGTATGAGATCAAATTTGGGATAGAAGTCTTCAAAATACATCGTTTCAGTATTAATCTAGTTATTTCTCAAAATTTGAAGTTCTTGAAAAGAGCCTAATTCGCTTCTACCCTGTGACCCAGCTAAATGTGTGGGAACTAAAGGATCATTCGACATGATAAATTCCAATTATTTTATTTATCACAATAATCGACTCAAACATAAATAACACTATAAACAGTATAATTCGGTCAAGCAACAGAGGGAAGAGACGAGAGTCGCGATAGGGGAGAATACATTAAATAACTTCTTTAAATTAAGGTTCTTCCCTAATATTACTTTACACAACAGATATGTATTTAATGTCCACTTAGCGACTTTAACACTTTAAATATCAACGTAATATGAAGTTGACAGTACCTGACTTTAGGCAGTCTTCTAATCAATTGAAATTAACTTTCTCTTCGTGGCTATAATATTTTCCTTGAATCTTTCTTGTCACCTGTAGTTAACTAAACTTCTAACTTTTCATTCACTCTTCTCTTCACTTATAATTCACTAACTCTTTAACTCGCGAAGTAGAAATATATAATAAACTTAATTTGCATATCCCGCGTTTCCTTCTTTAGGAGAAGATTGGTAGTTTTTGCTGGACCAAAAGAATAAATACCCAAGAGTGTTGTTAATAGACGGTCGCGAATAAATCCGTCACACTCTTATCATTGATTATGTAAGGAAAGATATCTGTATATTAATATATATGTCTAAAATACTGCTATTATATATATATAGAAAGAATCAGCCAGGATTATAAAAGGTTAGGCCTATAAAAATAAGATCAAATTGAATGACTTAAGAACAGATTATGCAGAACAGATGCATAAGAAAATGACCCTTCAAAATGATCAATGTAAAATTAAGAGAGACCTAGGTAGCAAAATACTAGAAAATCACTTTAATGTTGACCTTGAAAAAGTTAACTACTAAATGATACCAGAAAAATATATATACTACTTGCTTTTAAAAATATTTTGTGGGTGGATTTTTTATTTTTTATTTTTATGGAACTATCTCGAAACTTATTCATAGATACGGCCGACATTGCATTGAATTCTCTTAATTTTTAGAACTATTTCCCTTCAAATTGTTGCATTTTTTTATTGTATAATTTTCACTTAAGTAGGAATTTCTCAATAAATGAAACACATATTATTTAATATTTCTCTTTATTAATTGATAATTAGCTTAGGTTATCAAGGGTATTATTAATCCCAAGTATTGAAAATAACGTTGTTTTAATTACGTTAAAACAGAATCATGAACACAGTAAATATCAAAATGTTTCAAAAAAGATAGTCGTAAATTGAACTCAACTTTATTATTATGGACACAAGTTTCAGCAGCACAGCTAACACTCCTACAACACAATTGCAAAACAACTTCCGCAAAACCACAAATAATGCACCAAAAAGTAAAAAATTTATTCTGAAAAATTTGAACCCTTAAAAAAAATTTAAAGTCCCCACCCTTAATTTTGGTCATCGTAGAAAAAAGTACATGAAAAACTCCTCGTGATATTAAAACAAATTTACACTGATAAGGTATGTAAAAATATAATAGATTCAGAGTAGGAAATTATATCAATAAAAAATGGAAACATATTGGATTAAGTGGATAGTAAATGATAAGGGATTCTCAGTGAAAAAGTTGTAAATTAAGCTATCAGTTCTAAATGTTTATATATATTTTGTTATCTGGTGTTTTTAATTAAAATCTTACAAAAGCAACGCCATGTGTTTTCCCTCTATGAAAGGTAAATTGGTTCTAATGTAACTTTAATTAAATATTCCTCCCCCCAATTTATTTATTGTGTTTTCATTCATTGGTTTACGTAGTTCTTTTTTTATCTTAGTTTAATATTTCCAAATCTATTCAATGGTTTTTCACTCATTGGTTGATCTCTGTAGAAAAGTAGCATATAGAAATTGTTTTAAAAAAGGGATATTAATATATTTAATAATATGATGCATATAATTTAAGCTTTAGTTTAATGTGGGAATTATTTGGATTTATTGATGGAATGTAAGAAATATTGTGTTTCTTTTCATAAAAAGAAACAGGACATATAGGGAGAAAGATAGACGGATAATTATTGCAAAGCTATCTTAAATCAATATATTTAACCATCAAACAGTAATCGTTAAATGGTTTTTAATGGTTCATTAAAATCAAAAAAGATTAAAAGTTTAATTGCATTTCCAAAAAATGCTGTATTTTAATGTTAACCCCCCTTTATTGTATTTTTATCTTGACATTAATGTTGACTGTAATTTTCACTTTTTATCTAATCATGGACATTTGCAAAGAAATTCAGTAGTACAAGTGTCAATTTAATGTGTTTTAAAAAATTTCTAAGTGTTTCTTATAATTATTTTACATCCATATTAAAATAACTACTATTTAACTTTATTTAAAATTTCGAAGCACTTTAACTTTTTTGCACAGTTTTTGGAAATACTTCTTCATTATTTTTAACAGCATACACACCTGTTATATAAACAAAAATCTTAATAATGGAAAAAACTAAAGTTAATTTTTCGGCACCAAGTGAAATTGTCTGTTTTCTACAAACCTATATAATCCTAGACTTTGCTATTTTTTCTCTTTTATTTTCATTCTCTTTTATTTGCGGAGTTTTATTTTCATGGAAAAAATTAATAAAAAGAGGGATTTCGGATGGCTATTCATTCCTTTTTACACACAATTACTTAATTGATAATAGTTTTATGTCCATTATTTCATCGATAAAAAAATGCTTTAAATATTTCAATTCCTTGGGTTTTCGAAACTCTTTCTTGCGAATAATTTCTGCGCTTCTTTGAGCAAAAAACTGCAGCTTTAATTTGAAAACATACGCATTTTAAAAACAAAACATTTTTCAATTAGAGTTGCGAAACTCAGCTTAATTAGCTGACACTTTTCTACTATCCTTTAAATTTATCTTCTTAACAAGACCTACCTCTCCCTTCGCCACCCTTTTAATAATAGATGTCCAGGTAATAAATTTGTTCCTACAGTAAACGGTAAGGTCGATTGGACTAGCTTGTAGCCATTTACCAATAAGAAAATCCCAAAAGGCGGTAAATGCAAAAGAGCATTTTGAGACGACTTTATTTTTAGCTGGTCGATTCAGAGATGAGTCTGACACGAGATGGCGCTGCAAAGAGAGCCTCTCTCATTCCAGCTGCTGCTCTCAGCGGCGGGAGAACTCTCTTTTGAAGTTCTCCGCGTGCTGTAGGACGTTGTGAACTCAGGAAAGGGGGGTGGGTCAAAAGTTGAACGGACACGCTCCTCCCGAGAGCAACAAAAAAGGGTCCGATGTGCTGAAAATCGAAAAAATATTTTCGAAAATATTCAAGAAAATATGTTACAACTGTGATCTCAATTCTTACAAAATTTTATCGAATTCATATAGGAGTTTTCCTACTGGCCAAATGTTTTAGAAGAGGTATGTACCTGTTGTATACGTATTCATTGCTAAGAAGATCAATTTAGGATAGTATGCACAATAGTAGTATAGCAACCACGTGTAGATGAAATAAACCAGCGACACAAATTTTACCTAGAGACTGAAAATCACTTTTGAGTTATCACCTTTTGTCTTACAAAACAATGCAATTCACAATCACTTGAACTAAGAACCAGTCAAAACTTTGAAACAATTGAGACTATAGACATTTTTATGCAGCTGTTACGTATGTGATTCTTCAAAAATCACAATCGCTTGGTTTATTAAGTGCACATATAATTTTGTCCTCATCGCAAATTCTGTCTTCAGTGTCAAGCCCCCTATCATTCCCTATTCTGAACTAATATAGTGTCATTTGTTTTCAATGTATTTAAAATCATAGAGGAGATCATTGTCAAAAATACTTAATTAAAAATGCATTTATAAGGCTCTGTGAATACTATATACAAAAAAACTGCATTTTTAGATATCTTGTAAGTGTTTCACGAATTGTATTAACATAATTAGTAAATTAAAAAAATCAATTTAAAAATATACAAGAACATGACATAAAAGTATCAGAAACACATTGGCATTGTTAAAAACTTGCGGCAATTTTTAAGCTTTTTATTAGTGAAAACTACGCCATTTTAAACTTGTAAGAAAGAAAACATTTTTACCAATTTTATTTGCAAAAAAGGACTGAAATTGCTTTTTTTTTACTACTAATGATACTGAATAGAAAATGAGTCATATTTTTGAAAGCTTCTTTTTTTTAAATTAATTTAAAATTGACATACTTTACTAAAGAATCGATTAAATACGGTATTTTTCAAATATTTGTTTTAAAGAAAAACTTTTTTGAAATTTCATAAAAATTACTTTTTGAGAGCTACGACAGTTTGCTTTACAAAAGAGAAAGATTTTAGAAAAATTTTAAAGAAGAGCAATTTTATGGTAAATGCTTATTCATCTTTTTAATCCAGCATATCAAAGTCTTTGAAAAATATCTAATAAAATGCGAATTAAATATTTCAGCTACCCATGGAGCCTAGTATCACCGAACTTATTTAATTATTTAATTCAACTGTCATTTGAGACATTTTTATGAAGCTAAATATATAATATTAGTTAACATATCTAATCATTTTTAACGTCGTCTTTACTTAAACATTTTGAATTTGCACTAATATTTGATAGACTTGCATTTTAAAATGATAACTATAAAATTTTTGTACTCCGTGCTTTCCATTTACATTTTATTATCACATTTTAAATCTGCAGTGTCGGTTTTTGAATCATCAAAGCTCCTTGCTTCACAAAATGGAAGCAAAAGATCGAATTTACAAAGCTATAAACTGGAAAAATATCTCACTTGTTTCTATAAATCCGAAAATGACATAAATTACTATACATTTTTATGTAATTCTATAATTTTGGATCCAAAGAGAAACTTTATATTAAAATGCACTGAACATAACTCTGGAAACTCCAAACTACCTTTTAAGAGAGATGACTATCTTTACTGCGGCAGTTTTAAAAAACCATTAAAATCAACATCACTTCGCACCCTTCCTTATTTTATACTCCCAAAATTTATGGGCAACAGTTTGTTGGAAATTTTCGAGCTTCTAAAAGATAAAATCATAAATCTAAATTTTATCAATCGTAAACTCGCAAACACTGCCCTGGGAAAGCAAAACCTTGCTCATCAACCTGGAATTCAGACTGGGTATAAAAATAAAGTGTATTCCCCTGTCTTACGCATGGTTCTGAACAAAACTGCTGTATATGACGAAAAGAAAGAGATCTTCAAAAGTACCATCTTTCATTTTAACAATAAAAATTCAGAGAAATTTGACTTCATTTGTTTACAGGAAGTGCCAAATCTTCATTTAGCATTCAGTGAGTCATATTTTTGCCAAACTACATTTAAGTCTCAGTCTTTTGAAACCCGTTCACAAAATATAATTATCCCTTTAGAATATACCTTTTATATCCATGGTAACTCTAATATGAAAAATAAAGATTTTCAGTCTAGGGTTGGTATTGATTTAACCAAGGAGATTAAGATACCATTCGATTCTGAAAGAAACTCAAACAGTGAGATTAACCCATCTAACAACAGGAGATATCCATGGGTTATGCGTTTGAATCTCTTCCCAAATATCTTAGCTCAACCTGAGCAGCAAGTCCACTGTTCTAATGATAAAAGCAAATGCTTACCTCAAACCCATTACGGACCCGATAAGAATGAGACTGTGTTGAGTACAGAACATTTCCATAAAACAGTCAAGAGAGCGGCAGTCAATGAAAATGAGACAATTGAGAACGAACCTTCATTTGTTGAGAACGAGACTTCAGCAGAAGAAAATGTCACAATTGAGACAATGACTATAGACAATGTGACCATCGCTTTGGGTGAAATTGATAATGAGACTATCGATATAGCAATAGCAGATAATGTAACACTTGAAAATGTCACGGCAGAGATTGAAATGAAACAAATCATTTATGTTCATGGACTATTTGAAATGAGTCGCGGGGAGTGTCGAGACTTTCCAGAGACTGGGCTGTATGAATACAAGGCTGCTCAATTGGCCATCCGTCATGTCAACGACAGAAACCTCATTGAAGGATATCAGCTTCAGATGTATCATAACGACACTATGGTAAGTAGGAAATTAATTTTCTCATTCAATTTAAATTATATTTTATTCTCTCATGTAACGAAATTCGAGCTTTTTATTTGTGAAAGTATTTGATTGATCTAGTTTATTTTACTATTATAATGAATTCATTAAAAATTATGAGTTAATTAGAAAAAAAATGTTTAACGTAGTGAATGATATACATACAAAGCTAAATTAAAATTATAAAATTTTATAATTAATTCTTTTAAGTTTGATTTTTTTGTTTTTGATCTGGAAATCAAAATGACTGCAAACAATACATTAATTTTAACAAAATGTAAGGTAAAATAGATTTTAATATGAAAGCTAAGCTGCGTTAGATTTATTTGTGTTTCATGTTATTTTAAAACTCTTTAAGTGATATTTTAATGATTTCTTTTTTAAGCTGATAAATGAAAACTTTTACATATAAATGAAGATTTTAGCTTATTTTTGTCAAAATGTAAGTTCTTAAAAGAAAATATATGAAAGAAATGAAATGTGTGTTGACCAATTCAAAAGAAGGAAATTTTACTTACTTTGAATTGTATTGTACAATTTTATGTTGTATAACTCTTACTCTCCCAGGAAAAGTACAAAATTTTAAAATTAATATTTATAATAAGGTATTCCTAACACTGAAATTTTTTAAAAATGCAACTTGTAAGCAATAAAAATTCTAGATTTATATACTTTTGCATTACTATAATTACACATTCCTTTATATTTCATCAATTATTTTGAAGTGGTTATCTATTCATAACATAGTCCTAGCCAACTAGACATTGCAGTTGATTCAATTTCATATTAATATAATCTCGCTATGCACACAACATGTGCAAAAGAGAAATTTTTAAAATCATATATTTGCTATTTAAATTAAACTAGACTACATTTCCTATTGAAAATCTACGTGGATCTCATCGATATTTTCAAATTATTTAGAGTAAGTATCTTGTACTTATAAAATAAAATGTGTCTTTTCATGATTATATATATAAATGCTCTGTATATATATTTGAAAAAAATATTCCAAAATTACCATATAATATTTTAGATGAGTAGAGTGTAAACTTTTCTAAGAGTTCGCAAATATTAACCCATCCTCACCATTCAAGAAAACATTTTAACCATAAGCTATTTATTATCCTAAACATATATATAAATCTCTAGCGACAAAGGGACTGCACATTGCTTCTCTTTCAATTCTTCTGCTTTATTTCTTCTATGTTGTATATTCATGCAGGAAATTTTAATTAAATTCTCTCAGAAGCTAATAAAGGTTTGAATTGTTACTTAATATCCTACATTTTTGCACTTCTTTAGTTCACTTAAGTTACAATTTATATATCCTAATATGTAAATTTGTAGACATCCTGATGTGTAGTAAATAAAGCTATGATTTCTTTATTAACTATATGTAGAGTAAGATATCTCTTAAATTTAAGGCATGAAATATTTGAAACATGTAATATGATAGCATTGCTATCTCTGTGTATATACTATTGTTAATAATTACATGCCTCATGTAATGTTTTCTGCTTATCGCTGAAATATTTTAAATAATTTTTTAAACTATTTATATAAAGAAAAATCATCACGATAAATTATTTAGCTTCCAATCTAATATTTAATACTGAGTTGGTTTAATAATCACAATATCTAGTTAGGAATATAATAATATTAAACTTAATGATACAAAGTATGAAAATACGTTTAATTATTATTACTCTTATTTTTTGTATAAATGATTAAAAGGTTAAATATAAATATCATTCAACAAAAAATAATATCTTATCCATATGAAAAATTAAAATGAATCAAATATAATTAAATATGTAACCATCTGAATAAGAAAAATATATGCGTTAACCTCAAAAACGTATTTTGATAAGCGACTTCTTCCTGACGAATTGTAGACAGGCCCCAGTTTTTTTAATTATCTTCAAATACTAATTGAATTTTTTATTATAAAGTATAAAATATGTTTATAGAAATAAAAATAAGTACAAATTCAGATTTTTAACTTTTACGTGTTTAATCTACTTAAATGTGCTGCTCTTCATATTATTTCTCAATAGATAATTTGCTTTGATTCCTCTTTTAACACCATTCTTATAATATAAGGCATAGAAAAAAGTTCATATACAATAACAGTAAGAAATTTTTAAGTTATTCCATTTTTAATATTTAAACTCATATTTATTTCAGAATTATCCTAATTGTATGATTCTATCCTTAAAAATTTTTACCTTTAAGTGTTATATTCATTTTCTGTAAGTATTATTTAATCATATATGAATTCATCATATATATATGCTATAATATTTTATGAAACATATTATTCCTTAATTTAGAGTGCTGTAAGTGTTAAAAGAACAGAAATTAAATTAAAAGGAATATTAAAGGAATTGGATTCCATGAAAACATAGCTATTTAATATCAACAAAGTTTTATGGATATAATAAACACATTTACCTTGAAATTCAAATCTACGTATCCCTAGCGGCAATAAAAACACATATTCATCATACCTTAGCAAAATGTAATCATGCGATTTAAATAATACTTTTATTAATATTAAAATTAGTGTTGATTTTTCTTTTCTTATAATTATATTTTGAGCAATAAGTAAAAATTGGTCCTAAAATCCTTGAGAAATCTCTGAATAAACTTTATGTAGTCACTTAACTTCTATGGAATATATTTTCCGTGCATAAAATCTTTTTCAAAACACCTAATACCAACATTGATTAAGCATACAAATTAATATATACAAAATTTGATTTAGGATATAATATTTTTTTCAATAATTTATTTTACTCACTTTTTTATCATTGTTTCTAAGCTTTATATCAAAATACACATGTTATAAACTAAACTAAGCTCAGTGGCGCAACAGCTCATGGCGACCAAAGACCTACTCTGCCCATCTCAGTTTTCGTGACCTTAGGCGCTGTGGTGCATAAGCAGATGTTTCGGTCAAGTGGTCAGTCAGACGCGAAGCTCCCAGGACTTAGTCTCCAAACAAGCTTGGTACTCATTTATCGACCCATTGAAAGGATGAAAGGTTGAGTCCACCTCGCCCAGCCTAGGGTTATACAGATATACCGTTCTGAAAAAATGTGTTAAATTTTTCTGCTTTTTTTTTCGCCATAAAATTATTGTAAATGTTACAGTGTGTGTCTATAAAATTGATGCAACACTACAACGTCCTTCTACAACAGGGATTGGAAAACTTTCATCTGTGGCGTCCCAAACCATTCTACCAACAACATTCAGCGTGCCACACAGTAGAATATTTTTGAAGCAATTCAATTCCCGTGATAACGCATATATAATTAGAGAATAGGGGTCAATAGTTTAGATATTTTCAGCTTTATTATATATTAATTTTGCATCATTTAAAGATATTTCTTAACATAAAAATAAACAGGACAAAATGTAACTAATCTTCAACAAACATTTTTAAAAATTTAAATTGTACATATATTAAGGGTTTCGAAACATATTTATTAAAATAAGAAAAGTAAAATATAAGTATAAATCTTAGTTAAGGCAACACAAAATATAAGTATTTCGCTTCATTATAGTTAAACAAAAAGATAAATAAAAATTTTAATGGGAACCCAGGGCTTGCTCCGCTCCACTTTCCTATCGCCCAATCAGGGGTATAATGTGTGACTTTCAAATTAACACAATTCTGAGCATTCAGTTGTTAAACGATTTGATTATATTTAAGTACAATATTTTTCATATAAGGAAAGATTTCTTTACTTTAATATGAAAAACCAAAAGCAGAAACACCTGAGTATACATGCAGTTATCTCTCTTCAAAAAATTAAATCTCTCCAGTAATGACATTCAATAATTTGCAAAATAGTTGTAAACTTATCCTTAGAGTTATCTTTCAGATTTTTTCTCAATTCCGTAAATGTCCATAATTTTGAAGATGTTGTCAAATTAGGTCTATTACAAATTTATCAACTTCCATCCACTCAAAATTGATAAATTTGTAGAGTAGTGCAGATGCTACTGAGAATTGGCATGCATGCTATTTGTTGCCGATAGGGATTGCAATAAAAAAGCAAAAGTTCAGCACCGGTATTCGATATTTTTTAGATCTGAATACCGGGATACCGGTTTTAATACCGGTAGTAGAAATTTTAGAAAAAGAAAGAAAACACAGGTGTTTCTTCGTTTTATATTTGCCAGTTTTATTAAAGAGGGTAAATATCACAAAAAATAGTATGTAATTCATAAATTATAACAGTATATAAAGAATCACAAAAAAGTAAAGAAACATCTTATTTACTTAAATCACACAAAAAAGTGCAAATATCACTATTTAGTCTGTGGTACTGCTACAAATTTTTGAAATGTGATGTTAAAAAACATAATTCATCAATTGTACTGTCATTAAGCCTAGAAAGTAATTTTGTGCAAAAATTACCAGCTGTCGAAAATGCTCTTTTAACATCTGGGCTAGTTTGTGATACTTTTAGCAATGTGCGATATACTTTTTCCAAGTATTTACCTCTAAATCCTTCATCTTCCAATAAATCGATTTATCGTCCGATGGTTTTGGATATATCTGATGTCTATATTTTATTTTGGTTTATTGAAATTGTTTAGCTATCGCTAATTCTAATTTTCTAATTCTAAGCTGTCGCTAATTCTAACTTCCTCTGGTGGATAGTGATTTTCTTAATTCAGTAGAACTGCAAAGCACTCGAAATGGCAAACCATCTAATGTTGTCATTTTAATTATAGTATTATTTTAATTATCTTTTTTTTAAAATAATCTAAATGCCTGATGGCTAGGGCTTAGAAACTGTGCTTAAATTTGTATCTTCATCGCAATTAGATTCTTTCCTCTCTAAGAAATTTGCATCATGTTTCGTTTTTAAATGTGTATAGAGTCTGCTTGTACTTCCTCCATTCACTTCAATAACTCTTAAACATTTTTTTACATTGTGCCACCATATTCTATTCATCATATAAATAATTAAACCAATCCGAAGTATTATCAACTGATTTTTTATGTTCTTTAAAGTTATTTTTAACCATTATTATGGGTTATTATTTATGAGTATATATATATATATATATATATATATAATTAATCTGAAAAATATTTTGAGCCCTAAAATATGATATGCAAATACAATATGAATAACAAACTCACCAATTAAAAAAAATATCGAAATATTATGAACTTTCTTCAGAACTACAACCTTGTCTTCACATACACGAATATCAGACTACGAATCCTGCTCGTGTGCAATATCGCTCTGACCTGCAATAGTATAGTTTTGGCGGGCCTCCTTAGACGATTCACATACTTTATCACTTCTCTTGATTATACTACGCAACTTTATATTCACAGTCTAATTAATTTCGCCCGTTAAGGACACATAAAAACAAAAACGTATGCTATTTTGCTATGTTGGCAATTTAAAAAATTTCTAGTAAATACCGAAAAAACAGTATTTAAACTTGTGAATCCCGGTATTACAAATTTGTACAAATGGGTCAAAATACTGGTATTTGTTATTCCGGTATACCGGTATTGTAATCCTTAATTACATGGTCCCCTATTATACAATAATTATAAAACATTACATAAATTCCTTAGCAATATAAGCTTTATCGTTAAAAATGCACCTGTTGTAAACACCATTTAAAAAAAAATTATTCTACTGTTTAAATAATTTCATCATTCATTGATTTTTTACGTTACGATTAAAGTAAATTTTGATGTTCGATTTGTCTTAGTTTAACGAAACAATAATAGTGAGTGTATGAGTACAAAGTAAGGGAAACTTAACTACAGAAAATGCAATAAAAATTACACAGAATTTAAAATCTCGTACGGTCCCACAAGACAACTGCAATAGGCGTTTCAAGTTGCACGTCTGTGGATTTCTTGTTCACTACAGAAGATTTTTGAGTTAACTTAACACATTAATTTACAAAGGAAAAAAAAGTCAATTATGAATAATTCGAAAAAAAGACAAATGAAGAAAAAAATTGAAGCTATATTTTTACGAATTTTGTGAACTCTCAAAAACGCTATTTCTTCTTTAAATAGTTGAATAATGATACCTTTTTTTATTTTGACAAAATTTTAGTCTATTGTCTACAGTTTAGTTAATTTCGCAATGTTAAGAGAAATATATTTTTATACATCAGATTCTAAAAGATATACTTATTTATGGTAATTAATTACTTTGGTCTCTTATTTAAAATGAAATTTATAGCTTTTACGAAATATAATCTTAAAATGAATACATGTTGATAAAGGTGGGTTTGCATTTTCTACCTTATCTTTTATTCAAAAACTAACAAAGGAAAAAACACTTTTCAAAATAATCCATTGAGCTTCTAACGATAAAATGCTTCTTTTTTAACTTTTTTATAATTAACAAAATCCATAAAATTAGTAAATGAATGGGCGTCTTTATTTTGTTTTCAATTTATTCATATTGTTTTTAATGTGAGTGATATCACAATAAAATATTATATTTTAAATTCTCTCTCCAAATTATATATAATGAAAAAGTGAAGAGGACATTGTTTTAGAAAATTCCTTTCCTTATGTTATGAAATATTTTCAATTCTTCATCATTTTCTCCAAAGCTTTTATTATATCAAGCAGATGAAAGACGGGAAAATTTATTTACTAGATAAATTTCTAAAAATGGAAGCAAAGGGTTTTTCCTATATAAAAATATTAAACTCTTTTGTTGTATTTTCTGAGTCTGTTCAATTATTTTGAAATTTCTGCGTTGTCAAATCAACTTTAGATTAAAAATGTAATACTTGTGTTATGATATTTAGTTCTAATACACAGTATTTTTTTGTAATATTAGATGTAGAGTTTATATACACACACATTTTGGAATTTTAATCTTTTCAAAAGCATAAGATGAGAAAATTACTTCTTGTTCTGAAACTGAATAATTCAAATATAGTTTCATGTATTCCTAAGAACACAACGTAGAGTTTTCGCAAGACAAATGCTGTTGAGCTAAAGTATCTGCAGTTGTATAGTAAATGGTTTAAATAACATTGGTTTTAGTAGAATTTCAAGCTCTTATTTAGTTTTTCTAACTGAAAATAGGTTGTTCAAAAAATTTCAATTAATTTTTATAAATCAAGTAAACTTTAAATACTTTGTTAATAATATGTACATATGAGTGCTTTAATTCGAAAAAAATATGTAAATGTAGTCTTTTTTTTCGGCTAATTACTTGGATGCGAAAAGCATCATTACACATAATTGAAAATTTACAACCTTTACCTTTTATTCTTAACAGCATATAAAATTTTTCGCAAGAGAAATAGAGTTGAGCAAAGGTATTGGCAGTTGTATCGTAAATGTTTTGAATAACATTGGTTTTAGTAGAATTTTAAGCTGTTATTAGTTTTTTTAACTAAAAGTATGCCACATTCGAAAATTAAAAATTTTTATAAATTAAATCTCAACTGTAAATACTTTAGAAAGAATATGTGCTTATGAAGCCTTTAATTCGAAAAAAGATATTTAAATGTAGTTTTTTCAGGGTCATTTCTTGGATGCAAAAAGTACCATTGCATTTAATTGCAAATTTACATCATTTATTATTTATTCTTAGCAACAAAATTTACGCAAGAGAAATAGAGCTGAACAAAGGTATCGGTGATTGTATGGTAAATGTTTGATAATAATACGGGTTTTTGAAGAATTTCAAGCACTCTACCAGAAAATATGTCATTCCAAAATTTAAATAAATTAAAACCAAATCAAATCTTTCAACATAAAAATACTTTGGTAAGAATGCGTGCATATATGAGAGCTTTAATTCGAGAAAAAAATATTTAAATGTAGTTTCCTTTTTCCGGCTCATTACTTGGATACGAAAAACAAAATTGCACTTAATTGCAAATTTACAACCTATATCTTATTTTTTTCAGTACTTTTCAGAAAAATATCTTTTTAATTAACAATTGCGACCGGTTTTTTTCCTATAGAAGAGTATCAAACCATTTCGCATTTATCGATCTACACATTCTCTTCTCTTTGAGTGTCTGTAACGAGAATTAGAATGCTATTTCAATCAAAAAGGAGAAACAACATAAATTTTATCGGTCTAAAATTAAATTTATTTGAAAGGTAGAATTGCTTCAAAATCTGGCGTTTGCGCTATAAAACTTCTTAATTAGTGAGAAATCGTAATCTGTATCAGAAATGAGAAGTGAAAGAAATCAAATAATAACTTTTTCGCTCTTTATCCGTATTCAAATTTTAATTTAAAACGAACGAAAGTCATTAATCAATTCAAAGATTGTTTGAATTCTTATTTCTTGGTATTTACATAAAGGTAAAAGTCAATAATACACTTTTACATTTTAATATTTGGAGAAACAGTTGAAATAATGAAGTTGAATATATTTAATTGTTGGCTTAGGTTCTGGAAATGGATTTAATATTCCTATTTATCTTATTTTAAGGAAAACACAAAATGAATAATCATTTGTGTGTGAATCTTAAATACCAAAAGTATATAATTTTTTTCTGTTATTCCATGTGAAAATTATCTTTACAGTATGTTTATCTTTTGTTTAATCCTATAATTTACAATTACTTCAACCAAAATGCATACGCAATGAAATCAAACACCAAAAATTTAATCAACTTTTATATTTTAATTTACCCCTCTGTCTACATAATGGTTGTAGTGAGATTTTTTTTTAATTCAAAATTAAGATTATGCATATTTTTTTTTAAAAAAATAATGCACGTGTGTATCACGTACATTATTTTGTGTAGGTAATTAGTCTGTGCTTCCTCATTAATTAATATATTATTTGAGTAAATTATAAATCGATTCTCATTTCTGTTCAGTTAATTTTATAAAAAAATTATTGAAACAATTTTCGTAAATTTTTTGGACGTATAGAGGGTCTGATGCACATTATATCTGTCGAGGCTCAATGTTCTCTCCCGCTGGTGTGGTGAAGTAATTATGAGAGGGGTGTGCCAGCTGGGTGCCCTCTTCGTCACTTGAACGATGTTCAAAATTATGAGGTCCGTTGCCAATATCCCTCATGTTGCTTAAAAGTGCGACATTAATATTGCTCTAACTCTCTCGTAAGATTTTTGCTGAAATAAAATTATTCAACTGCCATGAATTTATAACAGATATTTTTGTAAGTAAATATCTGTTAAACATCAAATATATATTTGCTTCTTTTTTCTGAGTCCTTATTTCATTTTCTACACTTATAATGAATCTGAAATTATCCGTGTGATCTAATGTATTACCATTTTATAGGTAAATATATTTCTAATCTATTCAAACTTTTGGGCATGACTTTGAAAATAATTTTCACTGAGCATGCGTATTAAACCACTTTGAAATCCAATGAAGCCCAAACTCCTAACTGCTCAATGCAATTCCAAATCCTTCCTGGAAGCTTCATACTCTGAAATTGACAGTTGGTTGACTTGTTTGCAATTTTTTTTCCCCCTTAAATTCACTTTTCAAAACCTCTTCAAGGTATTTTTCTCCGCTCGCTGAAATGAGTATTTCGAACTTAGATTCTTACTAAAATTGACGTTGTCCCTAAAGTTGTCAGATATATCCCCACGTATCCTTATTTTTCCCCTTCCTTCTTGTTTTCTTCACTTCTTCACGATTTCATTCTTCATACTCTTCCCTAGTATCCAGTTTCATCTGCAAACAGTTTCGGCGCTTCAAATCTTACTTGTATTAAATTTTGTTTTGCAACAGATTTTTTTGGCACTTGCGGCATCTTTCTATTTCCGTGCTGTTTAAAATATTTATTTCTTATTTTAAAATGCAAGCGTTAGCATATTGAACCTCCAGAGAAAAAAGAAAGGAATCTAATCACAAAATATAATAAGGAAACTTTGATTTTCAAGTATTTTCACGTCATTGTCTTTCTTAGAAAAATTTTTTGAATTCGCAGCATTAAATTCTTAGTTATAATATTGGAGAAAAAGAACATTCTTTTCAAAAATATGTACTGACTTTTGTAGGAAGGAGTTACTTTTTACCTTTAGGCAGAGTTTTGCTTTAATAAACCTGAAAATAAGTTCGAAAAACGAAGGTGTTGAGTGAAGATGCATTTATACAAATGTTTCTACTTCGAAAAATCAGTGGCGTAGAAAAAGTTTGCATATGCTTAACATTCAGAGTGCATAATTAATCAACATTAGAGCACTTAAGGCTAGAACTGCACTTAGTTGGGCTAGAGAGAATCATTTTCAAGCTCGAATAGACCATGAATCATTTTTTAATGCTTTGATTGCATCTAATTTTACGATTTAAGCATTATTATCATTTAAATTATATGTGTCTTAATTTTTATTTGCTATAGATTTATTATAATGAACTATCTTTATTTATTTATATTTATGATAAAGGTTCATTTTCAAAAGAAAACCCCAAGATAAATATAAAGATTATAAGAAAGGAAACTTCGTAGAGTATTTATGGTGACTTATATTTAATGTAAGTTAAATTATAATATACGTATAAAATTGTTTTACAAATATTATGGAAAGAAAAAATTATTTAAATCCAATACTTTGGCAAAAAATGAAGAAAGAACGCTAAATATATTTTGCCTATATATAGCGAGGACATCTATACTGGGGTTGAAATAACATTTTTGAAAACTTTACACTACTTTCAGAGTTACGATCAATTGAAACAATAACGGATAATTTTTGTTAAAATTTCTCTGCTCTGATATCAAAAAAAATATAAATAAATCCACTTCAAAATATGTAATACAAAAATTTTAGTTCAGCCCCGGTATAGAAGTTCTGGCTATATATAGGCAAACTATTATTATTATAGAAGCATTTTTCATAAAAAAGATAGTTTTGAAAATATGTCATCCTTTTACTTCATTTTTTGCCAAAAAATTACACTTAAATAGTTTTTTTGTGTCATAATATTCGCAAAATCCTTTTATATGTATATTCTAATTCACAATTGACACTAAATATAAAAAATATCTATTTATACGCATTTCAAAATCATGGTTTCAAACAGTCAGTCACCCTAGCAAGCATAAGCCCAGCTGACTGTTAAAACCCTAGTTCGATAAATATTGCATATAAATTTGAGTTTTTGATATAACTAGTATAGAAATAATTTTAATATATTTCTTTTCTCATTTAAGGTATCCGACTATCCTAAAATTCTGAATTTTAACAAAAATTTGCAAATTTTTTTTATGATTTTATTTTATACGCCATCTTATTAGCTTTATAAAAATACCAAGTTTATCATTTTCCGTTCACTAGAACAAAAACTGCAAGGGTTTTAGTAAAAGCAGATGCCATTTCTTTAAGCAAGATGTTATACATTAAAACGCGTTTTACTCGAAATGTGTGTTTTTGAAAATACTCAAACGGGGACAGCGATTGCTAAAAACGTTTTGAAAATAATTAACTGAAATTTTGTCTGTAAGTTCTGTATAGTAGAAGAAGTATTTTAACCTTAAGATTTATCAATCACTGTCTTATTACAAAATTTACAGCCCCTTATGTTAATATAATCACTGTTTTTTAAGCAATTTCATATAATATCTGAGATAAAGTGCTCTATTTTTTGTAAAAAAGAAAATATCTCTTATCCTGATGATTAGAATGAAAAAAATTGAAAATTTGTTCATAAACCTTTGGTACAGAATGGACCGCGTTTGTGCTATTTTTTTGTCAATTTTTACTTATTTTTTCCCATTTTAGTAATAATAATTTCTTTTTCTCTCCTTAATTTTAGCACATTTTTTTTAAATGGGCTAAGCAAATCTAAAAATAATAAAAAAATTCCTGTATCTCCGTTTTTTAAAAACAAAGTTGTCGCAACCAGTCGGATACCTTAAATAACATTAACCACCAGATTTATTGGAATATGAATTTTACATCATTTACATGTGTTTCAATCCATCCTTTTATGGCAAAATAAGTAGCATCTTGTAACACGACACTGAAGTTTAAGTAAAAATTTACAACTAAAATCCCAGGTAATGAATGCACTATTCATATCCTGTGGTTCACACGACTGAGCTGTTAGCTCATCCTTCAGCTCTAGATAAAGGCAGGATATGATTCATAATACTTCTAACGAGAGTCCCATTTCAACTTCCTACTGACTCCAGGGAGTGCTGTAGCTGGGAGATGAAGTCCACGTCATTAAGAGTACATGTATGTTGAGCCGATCTCGTGAGAAATCTCTCGCGCCGTTTGACTAAGAACACTTAAAATAAAGACAGGCAACCTGTTCACTCCACTAATTACTATACTAGGAGTAATAATTGGATGATGAAAGAAATTTCGAAAGAAACTTTACATTTCAAACATTAAGAACGCAAATGATTAATACTTTAATGGATCTTTCTCGTATTTAATTTACTCTACTTAGACTGCACTCAGAAATAATGAGGAAAGGTTTTCTAATTATTTAATTACATACAGTTTACCCGTGTGCGAGTGCTCAGATATGATCAGATTTTGCTGAATATTAATTAACTTGTTTATTTTACATGAAATAATGTTATGTTATGCATTTATTCATAAAAAGAATCTGCGTGTAAAGATAGTTATTTTCACTAGGTACTTTGAACGAAATAAAAAGAGAAAGATTTCTTTCCCTCAAAAAAAGATTCAGTTTTAGCTTAATCCTCTCTTTGTAAAAAAAAAGCGAGTTAACGTGTTTATATCCAAATGATTTCAAGTCTTTAAAAAAGAGACAATCTTAGTTAATGCTTGAAAAAATATCTTTAGCTTCCAATTAAGCGAACAACAAATAATGTACCTTTCTTGACGATCGAATTGAAACAGACCTTCTTTTAGTGAAAGGAAATTATTTTATCTTGCAGTTTTGGAATTAAGCTTTAAAAATAGTTTAATTTGCAGTGGGATGACAATTAACTTAAATACATTTATATCATCAAAAAGAATGTGTGTTTCTTAGTATATATATATATATGTATACTAGCTGTCCTAAGTCAGCAATGTTGATAATACTGAAGCATCCATTCTTTTGTATTTTGCTCTGTTGTTTCAAGCTTTCATATCTCCTTCTAAATTCTGTTGTATTGTTATCTGGCAATTGATATTCTTTTATGTATTGATCATGTGGTTCATCTCTCTCTTGTAGAGAAATTTTGATTATATATTCTCACATATCATGTGGCTGCATTGCGCCTATATATGTTTGAATTTGGATATATGGTATTTCTGGTCTATTATAGACCTTGCTATTATGTAGCTTATGCTCATGGTCAAACCTTTTTTATCTAATAGGTTAAATTGTTTGACTATTTATTTTATTTTCTTCAATTTTACTTTTCTATTTTGGTATATGTAAATCCAGACTTTTTGTATTATTTTGTTATTTTTGTGCTCTTTTCAAGTTCAAAAAGTATTTTTATACTTAATGTGTATTCTTTTTATGTTGATATGGTTTTTGGAGTTCTTACTTTGAAATTAGTACATTAATGCTTATATATTAATATGGTAATGATTTCATTTTAGTTTCTAGGAATGTATTGATGAGTTAATCTGTTATTGATTTATTATACATTTTTAATGTTGGTTAAATATGTAAAAATATGTTATGTATATACTTATTATTTCATATGTAAATAATTTCTATGATATGTGTATAATTAGTTATATTTATCCAAGTAATATTTGTTATATAATCCAGTTTTCCATTTCAATTTTATTTTTCAATTTTTATATTTCAATTGAATTACATTTGTTAAAATATTTTTGTAGTTCCTCTTAGTTTTATAAATTATAATTATTAATTTATGTAAACATATGAAAATGCATTATATGGTATATTTTAGATATTCAATTAAATCTATAGTGAATGTTTGCTATAGATATTAAGGTCTAAATTTTAGATACTTAAAAAAATTCTTTACAATTATGAATAAATTTAAAATTCAAAATTTCGAGACTGGCAACTAGGCTTAGTAACATTACTTGGTCTTTGCTCGGTGGTACATTATAATGGTATATGTAGCATCGATAGAAAGTAACCATTAAAACTGTTATATTGCTAAATTAGTAGGCTACTCAGTTAGTTTATAGGTTTTTGATAGCAATTGGTATTCTCATACACGTTTGTTATTTACATCTGTTAGGCTAGTTTTTTTAACAGATTGTTTATATTGTCGCGTTGAAAGGAATAAGGCGATGTTATCCAATACACAATTTATTTTGTCGTAGTGTTTTACACGGGCAGCACCACAACTGAAGACCTATCCAGCTGCAGTACTTTTATAAACCTGGTGGAGGGTTCTAGAATAACCACCAGGGGAAAGATTAACATAAATTCAATTTACATAATTTGCAAATGTCCATAATAATAAATAATGAAAGTCATAATTGAATTTAACAAACAAATATCTGGGAGGCTCGAACCCGAGCCACTTGCATTGTAGAGCAGTGCTCTAACCGTTCGGCCACTCAGAGCGTATCAGTTTGTGACATTTCTCCCTCCTTAGGAGACACAGCGACCCGCTGTAGTTGTTTCGAACGGCTTCTTGTAATAGGTCCAAAGTAAACTTGTTTAGGGTTCCTTTTGTCAAAAACAGTCCGGACTGGTTCCGTAGGTGACTTTTCTTGTTCAATATCTTCTAGCTGAAGGTCAGGGTCTTTATAAGGTTTCATTCGCAGAACATGTACCACGTCTCTTAATTTTCGTTTGGTGCGCATACTATCACAAGGTTCCACTTCATAAGTCACTTCGGATAACCTTTTTCTCACCCTATAGGGTCCAAAGTATCGCTTTAACAATTTCTCAGATAATCCAACTTTGCGGATTGGAGTAAATATCCAAACCAGGTCTCCCTCTTTGTAATTCACTATCCGATGTCTTTCATCATAACGGCATTTGTCTTTGTCTTGTGCTCTTGTTAGATGTATTTTTGCTAGTTGTCTAGCTTCTTCGGCCTTCATTATCAGGTTTTGAACGTAATCATTCGCTGATTCATCGGGAAGAAAGGGCAAAATGGCATCTAGTAGAGTATCCACATCACGTCCATGAACAAGGAAAAATGGACTGAAACCTGTCGTCTCCTGCTTTGCGGTGTTATATGCAAAGGTGACAAATGGAAGTATGTTGTCCCAATTCTTTTGGTCAACATCGACATACATGGCCAGCATGTCAGCGAGTGTTTTATTGAACCTTTCCGTGAGGCCATTTGTCTGAGGGTGATATGCAGTAGTTAGCAAATGATACGTCAAGCATAAATTATTTACTTCTTTAACGAGATTCGACAAAAATGATCGCCCTCTATCGCTGATGATTTCCCTTGGTGATCCATGTTTCAGTATAACGTCTTCAACCAGAAATTTGGCTATTTCCGTGGCTTCACCGCTTGGTAGGGCCTTTGTGATAGTAAATCGAGTGAGATAATCTGTACAGACAATTATCCATCTATTCCCTTGCTTTGTTAGAGGAAATCTTCCAAGTAAATCTATCCCTATTTTAGCAAACGGGATATCCCTGGCAATATTGGATGAAGCAATCCTGGAGGTCGCTGAGGTTGAGATTTTCGCCTTTGACACTCTCGACAATGAGACACATAGCGTCGGACACTGCGGTATAGGCCAGGCCAGAAATACTTCCGTCTGATTCGGTCGTACGTTTTGGCAAACCCTAAATGACCCGCTGTCGGTGCATCGTGAAGGCTTTTTAATACGTCCCCTCTAAGATGTTTCGGTATGAACAATAACCACTGCTTTCCTAAAGGATCGTAGTTTTTTCTGTATAAAATTCCACTAATTTCTTTAAACTTTGAGAAGTCTCTCTTTCTAATCATTTCGTCTCGAATATTTGCTACATCAGGGTCTTTACTTTGCTCACTTTCGAAATTGGTAATGGTATTAAGGAATGGTATATCTTCAGTGGGCTCTTCTTCAATTTTAAGCAGTGGGCTCCTCGATAAGCAATCAGCATCCTGGTGCTTTCTTCCGGTCTTGAAAACTATTTCCACATCGTACTCTTGAAGACGCAAAGCCCACCTTGCTAATCGCCCAGATGGATCTTTTAGATTCGCCAACCAGCATAAAAGAGTGGTGATCTGTTACCACTGTAAATGGGTGGCCAAAGATATAGGGTCGGAATTTACTTATCGCCCAAATAACTGCTAAACATTCCTTCTCTGTAGTCGAATAATTTTTCTCGGATGTTGAAAGTGATCGGGATGCATAAGCAATAGGCCTTTCAAACCCACTCTGTATTTGTACGAGAATAGCACCAATGCCATAACCACTGGCGTCAGTATGTATTAAGGTTTTAGCTTCTGGTTTAAAGAAGCCAAGCACAGGATATCTCGTCAGCAGTGATTTTAAACGGATGAATGCTGATTGATGTTCTTCTTTCCATACAAATTTAACATCTTGCTTCAATAATTCGTGCAACGGCCTGGCGATGTCGGCAAAATTATGGACAAATCGGCGATAATAAGAGCAGATCCCTAAAAAGCTTCTAACTTGCGTAACGGTTTGGGGGGTTGGAAATTCTAGAACTGCTTCGACCTTCCCTGGATCTGGACGAATTCCATCTTTGTCCACTAAGTGACCAAGAATCTTAAGGCTTCTTTGACCAAAAACGACACTTTTTATGGTTTCAGTGTCAATCCAGCATCTCGTATGCACTGAAGCACCATCCTCAATCTCAAAAGATGTTCTTCGAAAGAGGCAGCGTAGACAACGACATCATCTAGATAACATAGACAGTGCTTCCACTTCATCCTTTAAGGATACTATCCATCATTCTTTCGAACGTGGCTGGGGCGTTACATAACCCAAATGGCATAACCTTAAATTGGTATAATCCATCCGGAGTAATAAAAGCCGTCTTCTCTCTGTCTCTTTCATCGACTTCAATCTGCCAGTATCCAGACTTAAGGTCTATTGTAGAAAACAAGCTTGCACCCGAAAGGTTATCCAAGGCATCGTCAATCCGGGGTAAAGGGTACACATCCTTTTTGGTAATTTTGTTCAAGCGACGGTAATCCACACAGAAACGCCAGGATCCATTTTTCTTTTTCACCAGAACAACTGGGGATGACCACGGACTCTCCGAATGCTCTATGATGTCAAGCTTCAGCATTTGATCAACCTCTTTTTGAATTATTCTTCTCTCTTCAAAAGACACTCTATATGGCTTTTGCTTAATGGTTGGCAATCGCCGGTGTTTATCTTGTGTTTACTTTACTCGAGACTCTTATTTTTGTTCTCAAAATCAAAAACATCTGTAAAGTCGTTAAGCAACTTCAAAAGATCTTTCTGTTGCGCCTCACGCAGTTCCGGGTCTACAAGGCATTTGAATTCTTTCACCGACTGTCTAGGGTGCTTCATCTGTTTTACTTCGATTTTGTCAGCATTCTCGTTCAAAGAACTTACCAATCCATCCTCAATATCCGTCATTTCGGCTATACACATGCCAGCTGGTATTATCTGTGGCTGAGAGGAACTGTTAGCAATCCAATATCTATTTTACCATTCTGGAGTGTGGCTATTGTAGCTGGGACTTTTAGCTGTTTTGTCCATTCAAAATTCTTCATTCCAGTAACTATAACCTTTTCTAAGGTCTGGTGGTCTTTAGCCAAAGCGGAAATCTTTCTTATAGAGTTTCCTGGAATGACAACATCACTGACCGCATATAAACCAGAATTTACTTCATTCATTTTGAGATCATTTGGAGAGACTTCTCCAATCTGAAGTTCACCTGATCCGCAATCAATAATGGCATCAGTTGCTTTGAAAAAGTCCCATCCCAATATGAGATCATGACTGCATTGCTGGAATACCAAAAATTCGAAAGGTTGCACACTCCATTCAAGTTCACTCGCAACATGCATCGTCCTATAGCTTCTACAACCTTACCACAGGCAGTTCGAAGAATCGGGTTGTGTTCTGAAAACATGGGCGTCCTTAGTTGCGTGCGTAACTGTTCGGAAACTACTGAATAATCAGCTCCTGAATCAACCAAGGCATTAACGATATGCCCATTGACAGTTACGGATACAAAGTTTTTGACTAGTTTAGCAGCCGTGTATACTGGAGGGTTTTCGTTTATTGCGGCCTTACCTCCCACGCAGGTCGCATGCCTTAGTTTTCCTCACTGGACCTAACAGGTGAGCGACGAGATG
>BMAO01025933.1:0-15706 GCA_019973975.1 Trichonephila clavata | reverse complement strand
GGACTAAATATCTACAATTTTGACAGTCTGAAACAACTTGTCATTGTAGAACAGATGAAGGAACAAGTATCCAGGGATATACAACAACATTTTATTGATGATTGGGGTAGAATTGTAACAGTTGACGATCTTGCTGAGAAGTTAGATGATTATGAAAACGCAAGGCAATATAATCAGGCCACTAAAGCTACTTCTTCTCAACCGTATAGAAATTCATATCGGGAAAAGCCTGGCACGTTCAATAGAAGATGTCATACATTGAGTGAAGGATATAGACAAGAATCTAACAACCGCAGTGGATTCGATAAGCGAAATTCTTTCCAAAAACCAGTTACATGTTTCAATTGTGGACGAGTAGGACATTTTGCGAGATTTTGCAGGGATAAGAAAGATGGAGAGAAAAGACCGAGGGTAAAGTTGCTGAGGTAAAGGTATCTGAAGTGCAAGTGGCAGAAGTCAAAGTAGTTGAGGATGAAAGCAAAGTAGTCACAGCTAGATTCAATGGCGAAGTTTTAATGGAAAATAAGAAATGCAGTGCAGTTCAATTAAAAATGTCGGATCTTAAAATAGTGAAAATTTCTTATGGTGGAGTAGAATATGAAGCTGTAGTAGATTCAGGTGCACAAATTAGCGTGTTTAAAAGCAGTGTAGTAGGGAAAGAAGTCGATTACAAAGGATATATAATGTTGCAACCTGCATTTGGTGATTGTTTAAAGGCTGAACTAAAAGAAGTGGATATTGGTTTGGTAACGAACGGGTATATTACGCCGGTAATTAAAACGGTGGTGGCAACTGTGGACAGACTGAACGCTGATATATTATTAGATACTGAAACTTATGAAGCATTGTTAGAACAAGAGAGAATATACAATCCCAGATTTACAGCCGCTGTAAACTTAAGATCAGATTCCCCCAAAAAATTGTTAGATGAAAGTGTAAATACTGAGGAGGAAGAACAGGAGCCAACAATGACAGAATATGATGAGGAGAATGAAAATAACACCGAAAAATTCAAGAAACAGCAAAAGAGTTGCGATACTCTTCAAGAAGCATGGAATTTTGCTAAGCTAAAAAAAGGAGGATATGTGATAGAAAACGATATCCTGTACCATGAAGAGCTGTTGTGCGGAAATAGGATAAAACAGTTAGTGATTCCCGAAATTAGGAAGAGGAAGATACTAGAAATTGCACATGAATCAGTGTTCGGAGCACATCTAGGAGCTCATAAAACAATTCAGAGAATCAAGTTTTCATTTTATTGGCCAGGAATGGTGAACGAGATTAAAGCATATTGTAGTTCTTGTCATGGTTGTCAGTGCAGAAAAGTAATTCGTTCGGTTGACAAAATTCCAATAACACCTGTATCTCGTCCTGAATTGCCCTTCCAAGTGGTAAACGTTGATCTAATTGGTCCTATAGATCCAGTATCGTCACAGGGACATAGATATATACTTTGTTTGATGGATCAGCATTCTAGATGGCCGGAAGCAGTCCCGCTCAAGTCACTAACGGCTAAGAGTACATGTGAAGCACTGCTCGAAATATTCAGTAGAACAGGCATTCCAGAAGTGATCGTAATGGACAATGCGACAAATTTTACTGCAAGTTTAACGCAAGAGTTTTTGAAGATTTTAGGAGCTTGCCCACGTTTTTCGACACCATACCATCCAGAAGGAAACGGGTTAGTTGAGAGATGGAACCAGACTCTCAAGAACATGTTGCATCACATTATTAGAGAGGAAGGAAGAAGTTGGCATAGGCATATACCGTTTTTACTATGGGCTTATCGGGAAGTTCCCAATGCAACTACCGGTGTACCACCTTTTCTGCTAATGTATGGAAGGGAGCCGAAAGGTCCGTTGTCTATATTGAAGTCAATTTGGACTGGAAACACGTTATTACCTCTGAATATGAAGGGATCAGTAGAGAGTTATTTGAAAAAATTAAAAGAAAAGTTAGAAGTATCAACCCGCGAGGCAAAGTTAACAAGTGATGTGCAACAAGGTAACTACGCTAAGTATTATAACAGGCAAAAGAAACATCGAGAATTTGCACCAGGAGATCAAGTGCTTGTTTTGATACCTGATTCAACGAATAAACTATATTCTAGATGGACAGGTCCAGTTAAAGTTGTTAAAAGAGTAAAAGCAAATTCATATTATTTGCAGATGCCTGAAGGTAACTTAAGATTACTGCATGTTAACAAGATTAGAGAATACAAAGCGAGAGTTCAAACGGTTGGAGTTGTTTATGATATCGATGATGAATTTGGTGAGATATATGAAACGCCAACAGTTCCTGCTGCTGAGGAAAATGATGAAGCATTGGACAGAGTGAAGTTGGATTATTTATCTAAGAAGCAACAAAATCAACTAAAAAATTTGTTACATCGACACAGAAGGTTGTTTTCTGGAAAAATAAAAAGAGCTAAAGTTGGTGAACACGTGATAAAACTGAAGGCTGAGGAGGAGAAGATGAAACCCAAAACTTATAAGATACCGGAAAACTTAAAGAGGAAAGTAGACGCACAGATAGACGAATTGTTAGAGTTAGGTCTGATTGAACCTGTTGTAAGTGAAATAGCGCACCCAGTAGTATGTGTTCATAAAAAGGATGGAACACTTAGGTTATGCATAGATTTCAGAAGTTTGAATGCTCTTACCGTACCGGACGCATATCCAATGGAGAATATGATGGAGTTGAATTTCTTAGTAGGGAAGAAAAAATTTATTACTGTTCTAGATATGTTGAAAGGATATTGGTCTATACCAATGGAAGACAGCAGCAGACATCTAACAGCGTTCCGTACTCATCGAGGACAGTACCAGTGGAATGTATTACCATTTGGGTTAAGAAACGCTGCTGCAACCTACCAAAGAGCCATGTCTAAAGTGGTCCAAACTATATCTGGCTTTGCATGCGCGTATATCGACGATTTAGCCGTATTCTCTGATACATGGGAAGAACATTTAGATCATCTGGAAGAAGTTTTCAAAAGATTAGAGCATTTTAACTTCTCAGTGAATTTAGGAAAGTGTGAGTTTGCAAGACAACAAGTTAAATACTTAGGACATGTCATTGGTTCAGGCAGACATTCACCTGACAAAGAAAGAATAAAAGCGATTCAGAACTTAGAGGCACCAACGACCAAGAAGCAACTGAGAAGTGCATTAGGATTATGCAATTTTTATAGACAGTATATTCCAAACTTTGCAAAAATTGCTCTACCATTGACGGAGCTCACGAAAAAGAAAGTCCCTAATGAGATTCCATGGAGCAAGGAGGCTGAAAATGCTTTCATGGAGTTGAAGACAGCACTATGTGGAATTACAGAATTGCAAGTACCGTACTACTTGCATACGGATGCATCTCAGACGGCGGTCGGATGTTGTCTAGGTCAGTCGGATGGAGAAGACAACATTCATCCCATATCTTTCGGGAGCCAGAAACTGAATCCAAGCCAACAAAAGTGGTCAACAATTGAGAGGGAAGCGTATGCTATTATTTGGGCTCTGAAAAGATTTGAAACTTTACTGTGCGGAGCAAAGATATTCTTACTAACCGATCATAATCCCCTAGTGTTTCTTACTAGTGCTGCATCCCAATGTCCGAGATTACAGCGGTGGGCTTTGGCAATTCAACGCCATGACATTGAAGCAAGTCACATAAAAGGATCAAAACTAGTTAATGCAGATGCGCTATCCAGACTGTAAGTGTAAACCGTAGTTAAATAAGAACTTTTAGAAGATTTAAGAATAATTGAACTTTAAAACATTTCTTTAAACTTTATTTTTAGATGATTAAGTTAAGTAGTATATTTGTGTAAAATTTAATGTGTTGGTTTTTTATGTAGTGTATAATCTTAAGATAGTGCTTAAGCAGTGTTTTTTTTTGTGTAAGTAACGTGTGACCCTTAGGTTGTTTTAGCCATATTTGATCTTCGGATCTAATATGACTCTCAGGGGGAAGGTGTCAGGGTCACGCGGTAAATTTATTATATTACTCATTGGTGACGTCATGATGTAATGGTTTAAACGAGCTGCTTGTGTATCTTGTCTTTGGCAAGGAGCCAAAAGAATGTAGTAGATAGATTTCTCTGGAATAAAATGGTGAATTGATGTTGCTCTGATGAGTTTAGTTTTTTCTTTAGTATGAATTGGGTTCACGGCTGACAGTCAGTTTAAAAATTTTTGCAGTAGAACATCGTTTATTCGAACGTTTATTATCCGGAGTGTCAAATATCCGAACCAAAGTAAGGAGCCATTTTCGAACAGTGCAATGCTAAACATTTGTTTCCTGTGAAGCCAAAAAGGATAAAAAAACCCAAGTGGTGGGATATTTGAGGAATTTCAGTTGTGTGATTTGGTAAAATCTACGCGGAATATTAGGTCAGTTTGTGAGGGGGTGTATACGTGCTCTTTTGTTGAGTTGTGTTGATGTGGAAACCTGGATAGCATGCGATGCAGAAGAGTGTGTATTTCAAATGCTAAATAATGACGAGATAGTGACTTCCGTGCAAGAAGAATTCGACCCTGTCGACGATGAAACGGATGAAGATGAGGACAACAACAGCGAAAGTAGCAAGGGTCCATCAAAAGCTGATGTGTTTTTCTGCGTTAGAGGCAGCTATGGAATGGTACGTACAACAATCAGAGTGCTATCTTACTCAACTATTGCTGCTGAAGAGAATCAGAGAACTTGCATTGAAAAAACGAAGGTGTACAATGGCACAGCGAAAAATAAGTGATTATTTTCTGAAATCAGTACAAAATTGCGATATTTGTACCTATTTTTCTTTCTCTTCAAGCACGTTTCCCGCATGTGAGGATTTTCAATATTTGTATAGTGTCCAGTATCATATACTGCATGGATCGTATGCGGGTTTCGGTTATCCGAACAATCGCGTATCCGAACGGTGTCCGGTCCCAATTGATTCGGATAAACGACGTTCTACTGTATTATTAACAAATACTTTTTCAACCTGTTTTCAAGCAATGCCTTCTGCAGGAGTAGAAGACTAACTTGTAAATATGAAAGATTTAATTCAAGAGAGATTTGTACTTTTATTAAATAAGTGTTGGACAAAGGAAAACAGTGCTGCACTCATTCTAGAAAAATATTAACTTTGACAGCAGGAGTAAAAAGTATATGTATTTTTGGATAATACTTAAATATAACTGTTTCTGCAACATATTCTTTTTTTTCTTTTTGTTTAATTGATGTTCGCAATATGAGCAATGATAAATTATGGCATCTGCATTTCCTTGCTACTTATCAATTAATCATCCGTAATAGAGATAAAATGTATTTTTTGAAAGATTTTAGCTATTTATGATCAATTAATTTATAAAATAATTTTCGAATTGTTTATTTTTCACTGTAACGGTTTATTATCAGTAATTTTATAGAATGACTAGTTAATTCAAAGGTTAACTAGGTAAAGTATGAAATTTTTCATCTATAATATACTTTAACTTACTTGTTCAGTTATTTCATGAAATACCTAGTTATTCTGTGAAATGACTGAATTATACACTTTAACGGTAACATATACATAAAATAGTTTTGAAAAAAAATAAATTTTTAAGAAAGCATTTTAGCATAGATAATTTATTTTTCTTAACAGAAAGCTATTATTTAAAAAATTTCCTAAATTTTAAACATAAATTACATGGAACATAAAAAATTCTTTTAAAGCTTTAAGTAGTTCATAAAAAAATTAACGCATCGCAAACAAATGTGTGATTAAGTATTTATAAATAAAATAAATATATATGAAAGACAATTAAAACGCCTATGCTGAATTCAAATTGCTTATCCAATTATAAAATCCATATGACTTAAAAATTTTTTTCGTAATCAAAATATGTTATAAAAACTAACAAAGTATTCCCCCCCCCCCGAAATCTCACTATTCTAGCGATATTTCTTCGGCATGGGAGAAATATCGCTAGAATAGTAGATTTCGGGGGGGGGGGATACTTTGTTAGTTTTTATAACATGTGTTTTGTTGCATGGGATGTGGCCGTGGTAGCCAAGTCGTCTAGGCATCGGATCATGGCTAGCATGTCATAAGTTCGATCCCAGTACCACTAAAGACCCGCCGCGTAGGGGAGCGATGCACGTTAAATCTGTCGAGAGCTCAAACGTCCTCCTGTTGGTGTTGTGTGATGTGGTAGTTAGGAGAGGGAGGTGCCAGATCAGGTGTCGTCCGCGTCACTTGACCATGGTTCAAAATTACGCGGACCGTCGCCAAAAGTCCTCGTGTATAGCTAAACAGTGCGACGTTAATATTCACTCACTCGGCATTGGATATTCAGCTGTGTAGGTTCCATCTCCCCCCTAATTTATGAATTATTGATTACTGTGACTCATACTGACAAGATAACTTGTGATTCACTTGATAAAAAGTGTGTTTATTTGTGATTCAAAAAATAAGGGATAAGGGTTAAATTAGATACCATTTTTTTTTTTGTCGAAAAGCAAGGGACTTTAGCCGATTTATGTTTATGGATTCTGAGAGACTACGTTATATGTGAAGTAGATTATTCCTTTGGTTTAAAATTAAGACTACTCATATTTTAACCATTAAAAAAATATTAAATACTGCAAAAAAATATTACTCCATTTTTATATAAAACTCCATTTTCAACTTCAGTTATTCGCATGAATTTATACGAAATTATGCAATAGATTATTATAAAAAATATTATAATAATTGCATAAAATTTATAGTAAATTATTTCCAGAGACTGAATATTTTTCAAATAATAGATAAAAAAAATATCATTGAAATTTTTGAAGCATAAAAAGATAAAAGCTGCAGTATTATAAACAATGCTCTGACTAAGGACATCATTTAAAGATACATTAAAGTGGAATTTAACCAGCTTATGTACCCCAGCCAACTTACATCCTTTCTGCTTACAATACTAGGGAAAATCTTATGAAAAGTAATGGGTAAAGTTCTAAGTTCATTATAAATATAAAAATGTCAATTGTGAACATATATATACTTGGCACAAAAATGTTTATTTAAATTAAGTTTGCATTATTTGCGAACCATTTAAGGGCTGACTGCATACTAAAAATAATTTACAGTTCTATAGTTAAATTTTTAGCTAAAAATTGGTTGATAATTAATATTTGATTTCAGTAAAATCAAAAATTAGTTATCAACTGAATAATTTTTGAATTTTAATTTACATAATTTCAAATCCATTTCATTTAAATTTGAAAATATAAACAAAGTGCTCACAAAAAAGTTCAACATCATTACTTAGAAAATTAACAACACTCTTAAGTAATGAACTCACAAATTCATTCTTAATGATTCATTTAAATGAGGAAAAATGTTTTGATTGTAAGAAGTTTCTTCAAAACAACCATCCTTTTCATCATGAATCAAATAAAAAATATACATTTAGCATTTAGAATGCTCTGTCATTATTATGCATGATGCTAAAAGAATCAATAACCATTAACAAGAACAAGATTTTTCCAAAAAGAAAAACTGGTTTTGGACTTTTTCTCTTTATGAATCTTTTTGGAAGAAAAAAAAATCAAAACAAAATTATCTTTAGAACGCATCGTTATTGGAATAATAAATGGTATGAGGAATAAAGCAGATATTTTTGAATTCCTTCGTTATCAGTAAAGAATTTTAAAACCATTCATTTTAAATTCGTGAACAGTTACCGATGAAAAAAAATATTGATAAAACTGAAAATTGTATTGGAATAAATATTTGGAACTTTATTTGTGGGTTTTAATATTCATCAGAGCAACTTGCTAAAAGCAATAAATTAATCATTTGTATTGGGAAAATTTATGGAATGAATCTCTTACGTTTTATTTCGACTGATATCGAAACAAAAAAAGAGATGTTTGTATTTATTTTTCTCTGAGTTAATGACTGTAAGAAGTATTTGAATTTATAATCGGCGATGTAATATCTTAGGGATTTTTTATGAAAGAAAGCATTTTCCGCAGGACCAAGTACAGTGGACTCTTGATAATTCGAAGTTGGAAGGACCAATGGAAAGCTTCGAATTAAGAGTGTAGAAAAAAATTCTCAAAATACACGAAGATAATTTTTTTCTAACATATTTAAATTTGAAACTATGCAATAAAACAATAATTGTACATATGTATGAAATTATTTTAAAGTATTTTTAAAAAGTACATATTATACAGTATAAATATTTTAAAGTTTTAAGTCCTGCATTAAAAGAATACATTCATACACAATCCTAAGTATCTCTTTTCACGACAATGAACACTACTTTCTGAACATATGTGTAGCAAGGTCACGTGTTAAACGAAAGATGTGGACGGCTGACAAAAGATGCGGTTGGTCTATTGTCCACTTAAAGAAATGAAAACAATAAAAGTATATTTTCCCCTTAGGAACCGGAAAACACTAAGAATGGGTAGCAGACAGATTTTCAACGAAAAGGCTACGTTACAGGGGAGACAGGAAGACAACAGAACGCAACACTTGTAAGCTCCAACCTGTTTATTACATGATAGATAGTCTTCGAATTGTCGAGAGTCTTATAAGATAACTTCGAATTATAACATGTTGTAGTCTGGCCAGCCACATGTTTTAATTCGAAATATTGATTGTACCAAAACGTATTGTTTTAGTTCAAAATATCAGGAGTTTTTCTAGGGACTGAGCATATACTTCGAATTATCGAGAAATTTCTATTACACTAGGCAACATCAAAATTTTTTCCCGCTCAAAAATAGCTTATTATGAAGTATTTTGGTCTGCTAAACACGAAAATCATCATAACTTCAGATTAGCTCTTGTTTTCAAGAATCAGAACTCACTGTTCATAAATAGCTGTATTTTTACTCATTTTTACTTTCTGTGTTAATATTTTTGATGTTCATTTGAGTGGGTAGATGGAACCTCTTGCCTTAGGATCAATTTTTATTTCAACGAAAGGCGTGTAAACATGCCACCTTCCTCCAGGTGTGTTTTGAGTCTAACCTAGTGCATCAGTAGAACAAAGAACATGCAATAGTGTACGATTCAAGTGATATTCGCTGTTTTTCGTCAACTCAAGGTAAATCAATTCAACTATATTTAGGTCTCAAAGGTAAGGGTGGTATAAGAATTTTCAGACAGCAAAAAGGATGAAAACAATCAACAGTTGGTGAAAAAACTTCTGCACAATTTTCATGACCCAGGATGCAATATGTCTCTAAAGATCCATTTCTTACATTCCCATCTTGATTTTTTCAATAAAAACTGTGGAACTGTAAGCGATGTGTGAACACGGTGAAAGGTTTCATCAAGATATTACAGCACTGGAACGTATATATCAGGGTCGTCGGGATGAATCAATACTCGCAAACTACTACTGGACAGTTATAAGGGATACTCGGGCTTCGATATACAAGAGGAATTCAAAGAGAAATGTTCACAGGAAATAAACTGAAAAATACTACTGATTTCTGATGTGAAAACTGTTTCTTGAAACATGACTCATTGTACTGTATGTATTAGTAATATTTTGTTTTTGAAATTTATATACCAATGAATTGATGGATGGGCTGGGGTTTTCCTTAAAATTAAGAGCTAATAATTTAATTTAATTTCCATATTCGTTTTTTTCAGCTCAAAATTAGTAAGAATAGGTTATTTAAAACTAGAAAACACACAAAAAGTTGTTTTTTGTTGCCTAGTGTTATCGGAGGTTTGAATTATTGAGAGTCGACTGCATCAGCTTTAGGAAAAAATGTCTTTATTTTAAAATAATAAGTAGTGGATTGAAAACATCAATAAAATGGAAAACTGAAGGGAAAAAAAACGAATTGGGGGCGGGGGGGGGACAATCACAAACTGGAGAAAATTTGGAAAGATTAAACGATTACGATTTTTTATCTGAAAGAGTTTTGAATTTATAATCTTTACAGTGGCCATTTTCAGCAGCCTTACTGAGTTAAATATTGTTTATAACTTTCTGCACAAAGTTACAAATCATCGTGTTCAAGATTTGTTAGGTTTATTGCTATGAAAAAAACTCAGTTAAAAGGGTAAATATTAACTATTTTCCTTTGTATCTCTAAAAGTTGTTTTATTAGTTATTTATGAACAAAACAAAATAATGAGACATAGACAACTTATTATTCAAAATTCTTAAACAATATGCGTGTTATTGATTATATAACCATATACATTACTTTTATTTAAAAAATATTTAAAATTTACTTTCAGCGTTGTGACTCTAGGTAAAAAATATTCTAAATTCTTTACAATTAAACATATTGTTACTTAGAGCGGGGTTCGAAGATTTTAAACTATCAGTATCAAAAAGCAAAACAGTTTCTTAAGAAGGTTGAAATTTACTGTAAATCAACAATCCGCATAGTACAGGATATATCATCAAAATTCGCAAAATATTTCCCAGAATGTTTTTACACCTTCTTCAGCAATTAGATACAACTATCAGCATCTAAAAATATAAATATGTTCTGATAAAGATTATTTCCAAGAACTTGCTCGACCGTAGCAACTAAAGGTTTTAACAACCGAAGTAATACTGACTCAGTTTCAGCGAGCCACTCCTATTTATAATCTACGCAGTATTTCTCAAAATATCCGCTTACATCATAGATCGGAACGTTAATAGATTTCTCCAGTAATTTCCAGAAGCATATATATGATAGCCAAGTCACCAAAACGGGTCACCAGAAATGATGCCAACTTGACTGTATAGCCAATATTTCACCAAGCTTCGATTGAAACGCCATTATAATGTAAGAATCAGCGTTGATTGCAAATATTACAACCTTTATCATAAAATAAATGTAACAGAAAGTAATATTAATATATTAAACATAAAGATAAAAATTACTTACACACTATTTTAAGGATTAATTAAGCAACATTGGTAATAATATTTAGAGAAGGTAAAACATTTGGAAAAGTGTAAGTTTAAAGCCTTTTAAACATATATATGATATATTTAATTACAAATATAGTGAAATTCACAGTAATGCAGCTTGTCCTATTGGTTATTTGATTTATCGATATTTAATACGAAGCCTAACCCAAAATGGTATGATAAATTAAGAATTACACGTAGTTACCTGGCATTATGATTTACTTAGAACTGTATTATCGGTTATTAAAAGATTATAAAATTCCACATATGTATATTAATAACATAGCTTTGCATGGAATATTTAATTATTAATACCTATATTCCTATTTATCCAATTCGAATAATCAAAATAATCTTATTAAGCATTATACTTTTATTTCATTTACTATCCTCAACCAATCAGCCGTTAACAAAGATTCGAATTATACCTGAAGCGATGGAAAGGAAAATTAGCGCAAGGACAAAGGGATTCAGGCTAAAATATAATTACTTTAAAACCATTCCGGCATTCTCAAAAGAATGCATTGAGCTTTCAAAAATATGAGAGTATTAACAGATTTAAAATTAATCCTCCAATTGAATTTGTGTTACTAGAAACTCCAGAAGAATGGTTCTTGTTTGAATGGTTCGTAAATACGTTACTTCACGAGCAAATGATTTTATTTAAAACTCTTATCTTCGGATAGACAATCGCTTGTTTAAAGAAGAAAAATACGGTGTTGATGTTGATATCAAAGGAAAAGGAATGAAGAAAATTGCATATTTATCGTGTTTATTGAAACATATTTTAAATGAGTTTATGTAAGGTAATTGTTATTTAAAGAGCATTGTCGATTTGAAACGTCTTGTGCATCTCGCAAAGTTTTTGGTTTAAAATAAGATCGGGCATTTTAGAAATTTGTAAGAAAATTTCTGTAACTGTAATTCAGAGTGGGTTAAATTCATGTAACGTCTTAATCACATGATAAATGAAATCACGTGGTTTCTGCCAGTGAATGGAAGCACTCCGCTGTTGCACAATTTTCCTTTTTGCAGAATCTTTCTTTTACAAAGTAGATATTTGTTGATAATAATAACGCATGTAGGTAAAAAATTGCATTTGATTTTTAAAATTCCCTCATAATTTACGATTCCTTTAATTTTAAAAACGTTTTGAAACATCTTAATACGTGCAATCTTGAACCAATTATCGAATTTAAGCCTTTTTCTGAAGTTTATAAGTAGAGCAAGTCAAATGTCTGTTTTGAATACAACGGAGAAAGCGTGATTGAATTTATCGTGAATTTAGGCCATTTAAAAGAAAAATTCAAAATACTTTTTTTTCTTTTAACTGCTGATACCTATGATGTAATTTATTTTGTAAATACTGATTCATTTTTTTAGACTGAAAATACACGAACAAGAGTTTCAAAAGTGATTGGACACCAATTCATCAAAGACATCATACTCTGGGATTTTTGTAAGTTTACGGGGGCGTAAAAAATATCGTTTGGCTTGTATTTATTTAGTTACTTTGCAAAGTTATTCTATTTAATATCATAAATGTATCGTAATATGAGGCCAACTGCGAACGGTATTCGAAATTTAATAATTTTTCGTCATAAAAGAGGTAGATATCATTCTAAACTGTTGCCAAATCTGTCAAATTCTAAATCGGCTGTTTACTGTGTGATAAAATTCTTTAATGTTTGAGCTGAACTAGAAACTAAACTAACTAGTTTTTAATATATGCTATACATGATTTCTGGTATCATGATATGTAGGTTTAAGCAATTAAACATTTTTACTTGCAGGAAATTTATCAGTTTTGACAGTAATGTTCGAAATATGTTACCGAACATGTAGAGGAAAGAAGATGAGCCGTAATTTTGTTCTAAATATCCCGGTTGAAAAATAATGTTACGAAGTGTTTTAATAGAGCTTCATGTTTCTTTGGTTCTTAAAACTGAATCTTAAATATAGTGTCTCCGAAACAAATATACATATATTTTTTCAGATAATTGATACTTAATGAAACTTGTTATTTTTTGATAACACAAATGTAAAAGATTGATTTATATATTTAACTTTTAATTCAGTATAGTGCCTTATGTTAAACACGAGGGGTCAGCAAACAGAGGCTCTTTACATAAAAGGCTGTGTGGCTCTTATGCTTCTGCCACGATAAACTATTAAAAAAATAGTCATGCCTACTAAAAATTGTTTCTATTTCTCTTTTTTCCCTTATTATAATTATCTAGTGAAAAATTTATCTTAAATAAACATTTAAATATTATACTGTCTTAAGGTAGTTATTTAAACTAATTATTTCTGAATTATAAATTATTTTTCATTTACAAAGCTTCCTGAGAATCAGTCTATATTAACCCTGCTCGTGTAGGGTTTATTTGTATTTGGGGGTTCGACAAGATATCAGCCACAATCAGTTCAAATTAAAATTTATTATTACTTCTAACTTAAATTGAAAACAACTCAGGGTAAGAAATACACACTACTACCAAGTATAGCAGCAATTACACGGCAAAAAGAATACCTAATATTTGAGTATACATTAGAACACTTAATCGTGGAGCACTTTGGGTGTCCACGGTCTAATTTACCTAATTCCGTCCTTCGTTGTTCGACATCCGGTCGTTATAATTAATCTCTATCTTATTGACTAACAAGTCAATTCTTGAATTGAACCCTTCATTTGAAAAACTCAAATCATCTTTTTTACGCGGAAGTTTTCAATAGAACAATAGTTAAAAAGAAATAAATTTATCCCAAGACAATTAGTGACAGGTCCGCAGATAGACCCGTTACAAGGGAAAATATAAAAATTATCTTTTTAATTAGTAGAAGTCCAATTTGTGAGGGATGAGTTCTCATCCATCAGTGTGTGTGTGGGGGGGGGGGGTCGGAAGGAAGTTTAGCCATAATCAATATAACTTCGATTTATCCTCTAATACGAACAACAAGACAAATTCTATTAACCAAGGTTAAGAGATGCACCCTAAATACCAAATATGGAAAACAATAGCTACGCAGACGAGATGACTTTAAGGAAATAGATCACTTACGTCTAGGAAACACCTCCTAATTCTTAGCGATCTAATCTAATTTGATTTCTAATTGACAAATCGTCAACTTAAATATAACAATATTCGACTACGAAGTATCCGTGCCTCACTTCACGTTTAATCAGTCACTGCTAACCGTAGAAGTCTAACCTCTTTCTCTCTCTCTCTATCTAATTCGAAAGTTTATCTTTATATACAAATCCAAATTTACATACTAACATCTTCTTCTCCAAAGGAAGGTTTTCAATAAATAAAATTTTAAAGACCCATTTTTCCCCAAGAGAATTGTTAGGGAGAAAAATCCGAATAGACCCGTGACAAATTTATTGCTAGAAATGCCACCACGAGAAGATATATCATAAAATAACGTCCAACAACGTTTAATTAACTGCGTAAATAAGTTCGAGCCTCGTGATTTTGGACAAGAGACACTTAAATACTCAACAAGAATTGGCAAAAACATATTCCATATTTCACGACAAGCTTTAAGGACAATAAAAAGAATATCGAAGGGTACTTTGTAAGCAAGAAGAACTAAAATCAATTGTAATTATATTTATTAAAAAAACATACACAATTTTAGATTAAAGCACTTCTGGTATTATTGGTACAGGATTTGGTATTTACGTATTATCACAACAATCCCCAACTCTATTAATACGAGTAACGTGCCAAGTTGGCATGCCGGATTTCCTATGTGTCTTACGCGCTAAATTGGCAACCTTGTGCTTCGTTTCATATAATGTCGCCAATAAGTTGCAATAATACGTGAGTACCCAGAAACTCTTTCACGAAGCTTGAAATTTAAATCTACAACATTATGTAATTTTAACAATGGGTGTCCTCGCGTAAAGACTCAGAAATATAAGCAATGTGACGGATTTCTACGAGACCTTCACATTAATCCTCTTGGGGAAACTTTGAGGCTAGCATTCGCGTTAATTCACAACCACCCCTTTCAAGAAGAAACCCTGATATGGAGATTAGTGGGACTATATAATATCAGGGTTTTGTAATTGTAAGATAGAAGGAGTGGAGAAACTGTTGTGATGTGACTAAGGTGAGGTTGAATTGATTTTCAACTTGAGTTAAGAACGGAGTTTGCCACTATACTAAATTTGGATTGAAGAATTTATAGTCTAAGTTTGATTAGGGTAAATTAAACTGATTACTTGCGCTTGTTCATTTAGAGTTGATTGCTTTCTTTATATCACTCCTAGGGCATCCTTTTGTAGGTTAACTTGTGGTTGATTAGTGTGCTTGAATAGTTATAAAATAATAATTATTATGGAAGTTTCTGGTCATGCTTTGTTTCCCCCACACCATTAGGCAGGAAGGACGGGGAGGGAGCGACTTCAAATGGAAGTCGCTCACAGTATCTTCTGCAGTTCTTAGCTTTTGAAGAAGTGTAAAATATTAATTTGATAAATTTATTTTCAAGTTTAATAAAAAATTATTAATTGTTAGTGCAGGAGTCATGATTGCGACCGCAACCAGTGCCCTTCCCTGCCAACCCAAGGTTATGCATATAAATAGTTTATGCTCTATGATAATTAGGCTCTCTCTTCTTCTAAGCTCCTTGATAGTTTAATCCTCGTTTTAATTACAAATTTTCTGGAAACACCTCTGGTATTATGAAGGTTTTTGACAAAAATTATTATTGTTTTTAAAGTTTAAAAATAATATTGTGAATTGAATTATTAAGGAATATTTGCACTCGTTTTGATTTCATGTAAATAGAAA
>BMAO01025932.1:0-51542 GCA_019973975.1 Trichonephila clavata | reverse complement strand
CATCCTGCATCTAGATCATCCAACCTCACACTATTACAAAAAAAAAATTTCTTCAGGCATAGTCTATTATTTCAAAAATGACATATCAACATCAAAATTAAAGCTGTATTAAAGGAGAAAGGAGACCAAAACAGCTGTTTACGAATAGGTCCAATAAAATAATCACTGTACTACATATATTTTGAGTCTAGTGAAAATAAAAAAATTAGAATAGCGATCTTATGAAAATTCTGCAAAACTTTCATGTTATTGTAAAATAAAAAGTGGAAACTAGGATTAAAATTTAAGAATCTAAATAAATAAAAAAAATCTAAATAAGCAATTAATATAAGGCAGTTATTAAAACAATCTTACTAGGTTGTCCTGATTGCATTATTTAAGTTTTCTATTTGAAATCTCGCTGATATTCGTATATATATAAATTAATAAAAAATATGTAGAAAACTTCTGTATTGCTGTCTTTAAGTCCTTGATAACATTGTCAAGAGAAAAATATAGCCCTTAAATCATAGATGAAAGTAAGGGGAAAATGGGCGTTACCCTAATACTCTACTGAATGCAAAATTTCGAAGACAAACTGTAAATCTTTATTCCCTTCAAAATTGTTGACAGTTAAATCAGCTTATATGTGTTGTTATAAAACATCGTCTTGCAAGATCATTGAGTATCATAAGCAAATTTGTTTTCAATAAAGAAATTTTGGAGTAAACATCTCAACTGCACTGGAAATATAAATTATTAAAAAAATGTTCCTTAAATTGTATGATGTGTGTGTGTGTGACAAATGTTCTTTATATCATATATCAACTTAAAAAATGTTTTTCTTTCAAAGTATCTTTCATCAAAGAATCATTTTATTCTGCCAACGAATGCAATATTTGTCTTTTTAAATTCAATACTAAAAAAATGTTCTATATCGAATGTAAATTAAGTTAAATGTCAATAAACCATGAATTAATCCATCTTTATTAATTGTTTCTTCTCAAAAGAATATCTCTACATGTATATTTTTACTCAATTTTATGTAGCTAGAATATAGGGTAAGCTTGGCAAAAATGGGATCCAAAATAATATGGGCACTTTTAAGCAAATTCCTATGTTACACATAATGGTTTTGAATTGGTACATTCGCACTGCGGGGTTGGCAATGCTCAAGTGTCAATGCAACTATGTGAGTTGTTTGTGTTGTTGAGCAGTTCAAACAGAAGTGCAAATAGACCATTTCTAATGTAATTATTACTACCTGAAATTTCAAATTGAGGTGTAGTATTTTCTTAGTATTTAATATTTAAAATTAATTAATTTTAAATGAAACCTATAAATGGCTGCAATCTTATGTGAGTGTAATATCCGTTGGCGGGAGTGGGCGATTTCGTTCTTTCTTAATTGAACAGCAGTGATGGACATTTTAAATAAGTAAGATTAAGGCTAATAAGGCAGTACAGAAATGTTATAATCACCATGAGTAAAGCGCGGATAAAATCAGTTAAAATGGGAAAAGCTGTCAATGAGTTCAGAACTACAGTCATCTGGTCAACAAATATAGCCGCAATACATAATTATTTTCATCTTGAGGACTCGCTAGTTAAGCTTGATTATAATCCAACTTCCCATAAAAAATTATAAAGTAATGCATTCAAACAATACCATCCTTTCGTCCTACGTGTCTTTTGAGCTCATCTTCCTTCCATAAACCTCTTCCTTATAATAACTTAGGCCAAGCTGCAGTAGCACGTGGCTTATCTATTGTCACAATTGAATCCTCACAGTCAGCAGCAGCACTTTTGGAGGAGTTGAGTCCAATTTCAACACTGAGAACTATAGAATACGTAGAACGAAAGAGCTGACAAGTGCAGAAGGTCTGGCTTCTACTAAGAAGATAATTGCACATAGAGATCATAGAGAAGATGTAGGGGCAAAACGCAAAGCAACGGGAAATGCCAGCAAACACAATGTATTCTGCATTTATCCTGTTTGAGGGACTAACTACTATAATAAAAATCAAGGATAGAATAGGTGCAATGTTGGGGCTCGTGTTTATCCTGGTTCATTGAGGAATGTGTAGAGTAAGATAGTGATCTGATGACAATTTCTTTTACATTTTTTATATCGCAACCTGACCATATTATTTAAAGTATTAGTCAATGGCAGGTAGGCAATTAGGCAATGTCAGAATTTGCAGTGGAGCTTCTTTATACACATAGCAATAAGAATTACAGGTTATATGTATGCGCGCGCGTGCGTGTGTGTGTGTGAAGAAAGAGAGAAAGAGGATATTTACATATATTCCAACTGTATGCAGGAAATGAACTTTATTGAATTATGTGCTACTTCTGTGTAATTTAATAAAAGTAAAGATCTTCTGAAAACTACTTTAAATAAATTTAATTTTTTCCTCAAACTACAAGCATTTTTCATACAACAGTAAAAATTAAATTATTTTGAAATATTTCTAAAAATAAGAAATAGACGAATAAAAAGTTAATCTTTAAATTAAGAAGAAAACTTGTCCCAAAGTAAAGCATTTATCTGAAATACTGTAAAATAAATTGAATATTTAAATAAATTCAATTAATAGTTAAATAAAAATACAGGTTGAAAGTAAAATTTTTAAAAGAAATGGAGCAGAATTTAAAAACAAAGTACTCAAAATTAAATTCTTCTTTTGTTTTGTCGCTGATTTCGGTTCATAACTATCGACTTTTTAGAATCAATAAATTTAATGAAAATAGTTTGCGAAACGTAAATTCATTTCATATTCTTAAAGTTATACCAAAAAATATTGCCCAGTCAATGTTGCTGCAATTATATGAATAAAGCTTGATATTTAAAGGAGTATAAAATGCTTGAATAAATAAATTGCTTCCTTTTTAAAGTTTGCAACATAATAACTATTACTTGGAAAATCTTATTTGTAAACAACATATTGAATAGAAACACTTTACAAAAAGCGTGTATTGTTAGTTAGTTTGTACGAAATGTTTTATTTTGTTTTGTTTGTTTGTTACTTTATATATATATATATATAAAATGAACTTTTAAATTTTTGAAACAAATACTTATCTTTATATTTACTTTTTTAAAACTATCACACAGTTTTCTGCTACAGATTTATTTCAAAACATGATTTCCTTTCACAAATCTTTACAGATTATTACAAATTTTTTGAAGTTCTTCCGTGAAAAATCAACTCGAAAAAATTCTATGATTGGATTAAAGTAACCCAATACAATAACTGAATCTTTTAATGATTTGTTTTTTTCACTAAATCCTACAGAAAATAATTCTTTATACAATTAAATCACGTAGCTACTACAAAACTACATTACAAAAGTTTCGGAAGATTCATTATCTACTCCCAGCATAACAAAAAACAAAACAGAAGATCTAACTTAGAATTTAAATTATTTCTTTCTGAATTTAAACTATTAATCACTTTATCGCTGTATGAATAACCAAGAATACATTCCTAAAAACACATCTTTAAAGGGTAATAATCATGTTTCATTGTCATTCCTTTATCCTCAACCATTAATCGTAATGATTTCCTTGACAACCGCACAAAAAACCACGTGTCACATCTTTGGAACACAGGTGTCGTAACTTACAACTCGAAATAATGAGAATAGTCGGAATGCCTTAGAAAAACAAAAGCATTCACTTAATTAAGGGAATTTACGTTGTCTTCCCGCAGGACTATAGCCACAGGCGAGATGGAAAGTCTTCAGAGGAGAGATGCCAAATGAAGAAGCAATCTGGATCAAGGCTATTGTCAGTGGCCACACCCAGTGCCTGTCTCTAGCACATCGTGGCCTTTAAACAATGCACATTCTTGGTCACAATTTGCATTCGGTATGAGAGAGATGGGCGCGGATCTTTTTTTATATTTGATATTTTGTTGCACTGTATTTTTTCCGGATTTGTTTTTCTTTCTTTCTTTTGTGGAAATTTACGTGAATAAAGTTGTGAAACCCGTTGGAAAAATAGATACACCTTTGTATTTGAGATTTGTATAAAAGGGTGCTCATGCCACTGTTAGGACACACTGAGTATACCACTCAAGCAATAATCATGCAGGTAAGATATTTCTTCACTTCATTTCCTTGTTCGACAAGCCTTTCAGGCAAATTACCTTCTAAAGCCTATGGCTCTTATTTTCTTAAGCATTTTCCTGATTTCAATGAATTATTTTTGCCTTAAATTTCTTTCAAAGATCTTGTTAAAATACTTTTGAAAAATTTTATAGTATCTATCTAATATAAATATTATAAAATACTACAAAATATATTAATTCTAAATAATTCTATATATATATAAAATATATTAATTCTAAATAATTCTAAAATATTTAATTCTAAATCATTCTAAAATATATTAACTCTAAAATTATTTTAATGATTTATTTCATTTATAAATTCAAAATTTGTATATATCTTTAATATTAGATTCAACTTCAGAAATAATTTCTCGAATTTTTAATTCGTCTAGATGTTAACTTAAAGCAAATATTTATAGGGTTCCAATCTTTTCTTATCATATCTTCCAAGATTTGAAAGTTTTATATGTAAAAATTCTTTTTTTTATCTGTAGGTTCTCGTACTTCTCGCTTTGTTCGCCTCTTCCCAGGCTGCCATCCTCCTCGGAGGTGCTAGTGAACAATACAGAAGCCAAGATGTAAGTATCTTTTTATTTTTTATTCTTGATTGCTTAGATAAGTGCAAGGTCCATAAACTGTTATGTTCTAGATCAAAAGAATGGGGTGCGATACTTTTCAGCAATATTAACGAAATATTAAAATTTAACTAGTTTTTAATCTATATACTATGTTGCAAACCTAAACTCACGTTAGTGTGAGTGCTTATAAAGGGAAAAGCCATCAATAAATATCAACCATTTTATTTCATAACCTTTCACACACACACACACACAGTTACTGTCAACTTTTATTAAAGCTAATGCGGCGAGTCAGTTTCAGTCTGTTCCAAATATTCATAGTTAAAATATGCTTATCATTAAATGCAGATACTCATCTTCATTCCCTGAACTCACACCAATAGGTTCTAAATCCCTTTTTATTGATACACAAACGATTCAAATCTAAACTCTAATTTAATCTAACAACAACACGTTCAACAGCTATCTTGTCTTTTTATGTCTCAAACTCACTTAATTTAACTTTAAATAGTAGTTTTGATTCATCTAAATCGCGTTTCCTTTACAGAAAGAGGTACTCAAATCAAACAGTTTAACGGAAATATTTCCCCTTTAGGATTACTAAAAGGCCACGGAGAAAGCCCATTACAATTCAATTACCAAATAGCTTACGATTTAATTGTTCCCATAATGCATTATTTTTATAATAAAAATAAACAAATCTTTAATATGTATGAAAGAAATCAAATAACTCCCTTTAAACTACTTTGGTTCTACTTTTTAAGCTTCTTTGATTTAAATCTTTTAAAAAATTTTATTCCAAAACATTACAAAACGAAAAGAAAATTATTGAAGTTCAAATCTAGTTGTGCTTAGCATTCTGCCAAAATTAAATCTTTACAGAAGAAAGTTCTGAAAATAAATTTTCAATTTTGTCAATTGAATATAGTTCTTAAATAAATGATTTTATCGACATCACTAAGACAATTAAGCATAAATCTTATAACATTTATATTTTAACATTTTGATTTCCTTCCTAGGGTATTGGAAACTATGCTTTCGGCTACAATGAAGGACACGCCACTGGAGGTACTTTCCGAAAAGAATCCGGTTCCGGAGGAGTTGTCGCTGGATCTTATGGACTCCGAGATGCCGATGGTCGCCAACGAGTTGTCAACTACGTTGCTGATGCCGCTGGATTCCGTGCTGATGTCAAGACCAATGAACCTGGAGTTGAACCCAAGGACCCTGCCCACACTGCCATCAACAAGGCTGGCATCGTTGCTGCCCCCGCTCTCGCCTACGCTGCTCCAGCAGCCTTGCCTTACGCTGCTGCTCCCATCGCTGCCCCTGCTGCTGTCCACTATGCTGGTCATCCTTATGGTGGAGCCTTCGCTTATAACACAGCCATCGGTCACCACGGACTCGCTCACCACGGACTCGCTCACCATGGATATTACTGGTAAAGATACTGTCTACAACCCATGAACTTCCAAATTAGAGATTTTATAAATGGTGCCATCTGCTATGGTTGTTGTAACCTGGTTTGCTCAAGTGATGTTGTGCTTTTAATGTGATGTAAGATTTAGGGGAAATAAATAAAGTTTATGTATTTAAAAAGATGTTTCAATCATTTACTTTTATTCTTTTAAAAGAATGTATTTTGAAAATACTGAGGGCATTCGCATTATTGACTTCTATGAATTTTTTAATGAAATTGAGAATCATATAGATTCAAAATAAATTATATATATATTTTTCACGTAACAAAATGAGTGCGCAGCAGATTGAGGAAGATTAACATGAAACGAAAAACTGTAATTACGAATTTTAATATTATTCACCCCTTAACCTTCAAAATTTTTCTAAGATATAGGAGAAGAGGAAAAAATTATAAAATCTATAAAAATTATAGAAATTCAAAAAGGTATCAGTTAAAAATCAAAGAGAACTTTATACAAAAGCTTATGCTCAAATAACTATAATATTTAATTTAATCAAATGATTTTTTTCGTAGAAATGTAAATGTATATGTGTATTTGTCTTACATATAACTAAGCAACGTTAAATTATAATAGGTATGTATAAGAGTTTTATTTCAGAGTCTTTTTTTTTGTGTGTTCATATAAAAGGATTACAGTTTTAAAGTGTTTTAAATTATGAAATTACAATAAAGGAAATAAAATTATCATAAAATACGACAGCTAATTTATTTTCGTATAAATGTACAAAAATGTTTCACAAAACAGAATGCAAGTATGTACCTACTTCACGTAAATAAGAAAATGTTTATTTGCTAAATGCTGTTGTTGTTATAGTTCTAAAGAATGGAAAAAGACTTACATATTTTATTTTAGTTTTCTCTATCATATAAGCCTTTTTTAAAAAAGAATTTTAAATTGATTAGGGAATGCGTTAAAAAAAGTTGAAAAAGTATTGAAACATATTACATTTTTAAAACTATATAAAATAGTTGAATTACAGAATATTGAAATTTAAAAACCATTGATTGATTGATAATCATTGCAAGTAAAATTTTTATGAAAAGAAAAGTTTTGTTTAGTTGAAAAATATTCAAAAGTAAGTTTAAATAAATACAAATCAGTGATTTTTTCTTTCAAGTCATTACCAGTTTATGTATGAAGCAAATCTTAATAAACCGTTCATTGATAGATCAATATATTTAGCAAAATGTTTTTCTACTCTGAAATAATGTACTATAGTTTAAAAAAAGGTTATATAGTTAAGGTGTACTAAAGTTAAAATATTTCTTTAAGAACTTTAACATTTCAAAGCATAAACAGAGACATTAAAAGTTTCCTAAATATATTGCAATTTTACAATTTTCAAAAATTTTCATATTAAGATCTAAAGTTTTAGTTAAGTTGTGTGCCTCCGATATATTTATTTTTCTAAAAATATAATAGTGTAAAAATACATCACATTTTAAACTATTTCCTCTAATTTAAAAATTTTGTAAACTTTATTCATATAATATTTCTATGCAAACTTGAAGTTAAAAAAGTATTTTTTCCAAAGTGATGTAATGATATCAATTATAACTAAAGGGACTTCTGAACAATGTCCACCGATTCATTACTCATGTTAATATTAAGGATAATGAACGTTCAGGCAGAGAAAAAGTCAGAAACAAAACAAATGTGACATATTTGAGCCTTTTTATTAAACAAAAGGTAAAGAACATTAAAGATGCCATATGTTTAATATCATTAATTAAAATTGCGATTTTTGCTTCTTGGAGCAAATTACAAAAAAAAAAAAAATTACACAAATTAATATTACCTGCTTGATATGAGGGTTAATACATGTCGACTTAGAATAATTAGATATCAGAATAAAGGTTTTAAGGTCCTTTCTGTTGGTGTTATGATATTTTCAGATGAATGAAATATTAATTAAGAGAAGACAATTCTCAAAGAGTAAGAGAAATCTGAGAATTGTATTTTATTATCTAATAATATCTTAGTTAAAACTTAATCATTTATATAATGTTGTACAGTTATAGAGTTAACGAACATCTCAAGCAATTGCTCTCTTACTACATTACATCAAAAATATTTCCAATTTGAAGAATATGGACAGCCGTTTTATTTTTTACTTATGCGTTTGATTAACATTTTTAATGTCGGTAAAATTTTAAAGTAATGGGTGTAAATGATATAAAAGAAATATTTAAATTTGTTATCCTTATTTTTCGCAGAGTAATGTAATATTATAAAATACTATTTTATATTTGCTAACATCTCCTGTTTCGTTTTTGTAAATTTATCAAGAAATAATTGAATTTTTTGTACTTTTTTCATATTCTTTTATTAGAAAAGTATTCTAAAACACACAGTAGTCTTTTTTTTATGTTTTTCCTATATGAGATATAGATTTTATATTGGAGCCACATTCTTCCAATGTGGTCAAGTATTTTACAAAATCCATAAAATTTTAATTCATAATTATCAAAGCATTTATGAGATCTAGTCTTATTTTGAAAGAAATAAGTAGAATATTCTTAAGAAATTACAGAATGGATAAAAAAAAACAATAATTAAAAAATTATTAATTTCCTTAGAATGGTTCTTCATTTAAATAAATGTGGCCGCGGTAGCCTAGTGGTGAATGGCATGTGATGAGTTCGAGTCCAGTACCACTAAAGACTCACCGTGTAGGGGAGAGATGCACGTTAAATCTGTTGAGAGCTTAAACGTCCTCCCGTTGGTGTGGTGTGGTAGTTAGGAGAGGGGGTGCCAGCTCAGGTTTCATCCTCGTCACTTGACCATGGCTCAAAATTACGAGGTCCGTCGCCAAAAGCCCTCGTTTTGCTGATCAGTGCGACGTTAATATTTACTCACTTAAATAAATGATTTCAAATATTTTCAGCTTGAGACGTAAAATAAAAAGTAACCTTAATTTGATGAAATAAGAATATAGTACAATAGAGAGCTGAGCGTACAATGTTATGCTAGTTGAAACTATAAACTAATGATAAGTTGGAAATTATCTTAAATCCAAAATCGTTTGATCCACGTTAAATTGGTGCGTCAGCTGCAAAAGGAAAGTTGACAGCTTACATTTTCAGGAGGTAATGAAATTTAAGATACTAATTTACTTTTTTTAAAGCTTCAAAAAAATTTTAACATACTGAATATAAAAAAAAGAATTCGTTATACTCCTTTGGATATTTGTGCTATGCTGCTTCATAAAATGAATGCGGAATCTATAGAAGAAAGAAAACTCTTCTAATAAAACGAATTAACTAAAAACTTGTATTCTTTAATCACAGTGCTAGAATAAGATGTGCACTGTTTAAAATCCAACTTTTAAATACAGTATGAAACAGCAAGTTATGTTGAATTTGAGGAACAACTAAATTAAGAAGTACAAACTTGTGCACATTAACTAATAACAGAGAGAGTCTTTACATATATAAATAAGAATATAAACCCTCCAACTTGTCGAAACATTGGTATCAAGTTTGATTTTTCTCTATACTATTCATTTTCGAGAATAATATTACGCATAAATTGCAAAAGAAAATAATTCGCAGTTTTATTTTAAAAATAATAAATCACTCACTGTTAAAGAGTTAATATAGATTCAAAGATCCTTCCATCTTTTTTTTTCATGTCTCACTCGGTTTATTATCCATTAAATTCTTTCGAAGTACTTTAATGGTTCCTAAAAAAATTCTTAAGTGAAATTTTTAAAAAAAACCATCATTTTTAATAAAAAACCTAGATCTATAAAAAAAATACTCTTTTCAAAATTTGATGTGAAAATATCTGACCTTGGTGGGCTGAAACTGACAAAAGTCAGTTTTTCTCCATCACGATGAAAAAAGCAGAATCGGTTGATAGTTTATATTTAATTTCACATTATTCCATTATTCACGACATCAAATACTTAAATTTGTAGATATATCAGTTTGTCGGAATAAACAATAGTGCATTTGAATTATTGTTTTTATAAAAACATGTCTTATTTCTCTCTCTCTCTCTCTTGGAAACTACTTGGTGTACGCTTCCTGGTATAGAACTTTTCAGATTACTGCACTATTCTATTCACCTGGTCCATTTCTCCCATCTTCTTGATGCCTTGATGGAGCTTGGAGAAAAGCTCCATCAAGGCATCAAAGAGATGTTGTACTGTGTTTTTCAATTTAATCGGAAGTTAAAACACATGCGAGTTTAAGAAGAGAACTTTTATACCAATAGTGAACCTGGTATTTCAAAAGCCTTCAACATGCGCTTCGACATACTTCTATAGTTAGGATAAATCACGCTACCTAGAAACTTCTCAACAGCCTCTGAAAGAGCTTCAGACTTACTTCTTCTTTTCCATGGTCTGAGCAAAATGCGCATCTAAGAAGAGTTTTCAGATGTCTGTGCTTACAAAAAAATCCATCTGTTAGCTTGGTGTCACTTAAACCAGAAAACTTGGAGTATAAGCTTTTAAAACATTTACCTAATTTATTGATATATTTCACGAATTGCTTTATGAGCCCTAGGTTTATGCGTAAAGGAATATATATAAACTTTAATCTGATTCAGCTTAAGTAGTGACTCTGGTGAGACCAAAGACCGGACAAGAAGTCCCCTCCTCTCTGAATGGATTCTGCCCTAAACTTCAATCCAACTTAGCTTACTGGGGGAGTGAGCAAGTGAGACTTTTTGAGCATCAAACTATAAAGCAACGCTAGTGATATAGGCGACGGTCCTCTTAATTCTGAACCACGTTCCATTGATGAGAATGACACCGAGCTGGCACTACACTTCCCTAACTAGCATCCTACACTAACGGGAGGACATTCAGCTTCGACAGATTTAACGCGCATCCTCCTCCTCTGCACGTCTGGTCCTACTGAGGTAGAGTAATGTAAGAAAATAATAAACCAAATGCATAAAATTTAAGAAAACGTTTAAGAAAAAACAAATAAAACTTAAATTCCCACTACAAGTCTAATAGATATATACGCTACAAAAATGTTATTATGTTCTATGGATATGAAAAGTATGTGTACGTGATGGAAGAAAAGGGATTTCATTTAGGTTTCAGTACACCAAAAAAAAACATAAAGAATCGCTAAAATTATCAAATCAAATTTGTTGCTGTATACCTGTGTTATTAATTTCTGAATTGTAAAATAGTAATTAAATCTAGCCAAGTTTGGCTCACTAATTTCAGTAGTTAAAAATAAAAAGGAAATATGCGGCAATTTTCGTAAGTTGATTAAGTTTTTAGATTTATAGTTCTTATTTTAACTTTTATATATTTCTAATTTTTTTCGTGAAATTTTCAACTGCAATTTTATTTCCATAATTTACTACATTTTTTCTATAAAGTATCAAATTCCATTGTGGATAATTTTAAATTAGTATTCAGAGTAAAAACATATTATAACTCTTACGGCTTGATAAAACATTATAAATAATTGCGTTTCAAAGTCTTTTTTAACTGTTTACTTAATCTTATTTTGATTGCTTAAAATTTTTAATCAATTGAAAAGTAAGTAATAGATAATTGATACTTTCTTGGTTGTTTTTGTTGGTAGGGTATTAATTATCAAAATCAATGTCTGAATTCCTTAGTGAAAGCCATAACTTTTTTTTTCATTTTTAATACATTGGTGTGCAAAACTTAAGCAACAATATAAATTTTAATCAGATAGCAATGAAATTACAGAAAGGGATTTATTGCGATAAGTACAATGAGCACGCAATTCAGTAGAAAGGTGATGCATTTGCAAATATCAGACACAAAATGTCATAGGCTACATGAGTGAATGAAAAACTCGTGCAGTCGGCGCGCAGCTCAAAACTGCAATAAATGGAAGAACGGAGACGACATTAAAGACATTCTCTGTAAGTGTAAGTGAGTTTTTTCGTGGCTTGAAGAAATCATCTGGAGGATTTCACACGTGGAAGAATGATTGGAAAACTGGAAGAAGGGCATAGTTTGACCAGTGCAGCTGAAGAGTTCGGAATCAACAAAAGTGTCGTTTCACGTGCTTGGAAAGCCTTCCAAACCATAGGTACTGCTGTTAGAAGGGTTGGTGGTAGCTGTTCTGGAAAAACAACTGCAATGGATGACAGATATATCCTCCTGCAGGTGAAAAGAACCCGATACAAATCAGCAAGCGCCATTATATAACAACTGTGTATAACAACAGGACGACAATTATCGCTGTTTACTGTAGCTGGACGCCTTTTTCAAAAGTAGCCTATAAACGCTGCATCCTTTTGAAAGTTGACTATATGAAGCACCTTTTAGAGTGGTGTACAGACCATGAAAACTGGACATATCATCAATCGAGTCATGTCCTCTTTACGAATGAGAGTCGCTTCAGTGTTACAAGCTATTCTCAATGCCAGTTCATTTGGGGAGAGGTTGAGACACGCGGTTTCATCCCATTAACATCACGGAAAGAGACCATTACGGTGGTCTTGGAGTTGTCGTTTGGGGAAGCATTATGCTGAACGGGTAAATTGAGCTCCATGTTTCCGACAGAGGTTTTGTAACCGGACATTGCTATTGTAAGGATGGTGACGTATCTTTCAAGTGTCTGCCTTATCAAGGAGCTGATTGTTCCCAATGTGTTTTCATTCCGAGGTACTATTGCGGCAGACTTCATTTTTATGGGGGACAATGCACGGCTATACCGGACTGCTGATATTCTATAGCTACTGGAAAGGGAATATATCCCTCCAATGGATTGGACAGCTTTCTACCCTGCTTTAAATCCCAACTTGTGTGGGATGCTTTGGGGAGAAGCCTTGCTGTACGATTACATCCTCCGAGGAATACCTGACAACTAAAACAGATTCTTATTGAAGAATGGGCACTCTTACCTCAAGAACCGTCAGACAATCTGGTGCTGAATATGGAGAGACGGTGCGAAGTAACCATTGCAGTAAGGGGAGGGGATATCCTATACTAAGAAACATCTTCTTGCTGTTCTTCCTCTCGTACAGATAACTGTGTGTAACGATACTATGAGTTCAATGAAACCTTTTTTTTATAAGTTCAGATTATACACGATTATTTTGTGCACTATGCTTTCGTCATCGTTTAAGTATAAAATACTGTCTCTCATTTATGAATTTCATGTCTCTCAGGTGATTACTCGTGGAGTTATGACAAAAGAACCTGTTGCTTAAGTTTTGAACATCAGTGTTTAATTTTGTCAGTTTTGTATTACGTGCTTTTGGTTAAAATACATTAAAGGGGTTTAAGAAGCATTGTTGAAGATCATTTAAAATTATCATTCTCGAATCTATTGGTTGGGCTACACTGTAATTGAATATTATTTATTTGTACATAAAGTAGCTTGTATAAATATTGAGCATTTGTTTTTGAAAACTACAATTCAAAATGTGTTTGATAGCTAATTCTAGTGTTATGTAAGTAATAGTAATCACATTCATAATTTTCTTTTGTTTAAAATTCCTGGTTCCCATTTACACCAAATTCTATAAAGCCGAGAGGTTTCAATATGAGACTTACAAATAAAAAATTTCAGTTTATTAATAAAATATGTAGTATTCCTTATTATTATTCTAAAAAATTACTAATGCTAATAAAATACCTTCATAAAGAAATGCATAAGACTTTTTAAAATAATATACTTTATTTTATTTTCAAATTTAACATTTTCATAAACGTTCATAAAATATATCTATTATAAGTTGTATAACAGCAAAAATAAAGCACCATTATTCGTTGCGTGAGGTGATCAGGATCAAAATTTCTTTGAACTATCATCAATCTGAATCCTTTTACCAAACCAAGTGGCCAAGACCATGATGACCAACAACTGTGTTGTAGCTGTAAGCACCAAGAGGACTGACTGCAACATGAGCAGCTGCAGGAGCATGGGCTAAGTGAGGAGCAGCGTAGGCTAGAGCGGGAGCAGCAACGATACCAGCCTTGTTGATGGCAGTGTGTGCAGGGTCTTTTGGTTCAACTCCTGGTTCGTTGGTCTTGATATCAGCTCGGAAACCAGCAGCATCGGCTACATAGTTGACAACTCGTTGACGACCATCAGCAACAGAGAGTCCGTAAGATCCAGCAACAACTCCTCCAGAGCCGGTCTCTTTTCGGAAAGTAGCACCAGATCCATGTCCTTCATTGTATCCGAAGGCATAGTTTCCTAGAGCCTAAAGATTAATACATTGTTAAACTCTTATTGAAGTTTCAGTTATGAGAATTCATTTTTATTTATTTTGAATCACAACAATGTTCACCCTAAAAATTAAACATGCAAGGCAATTTTATGACATGATAAGGAATTTAAGATAACCCATTTGAAACAAAATTAAACAATGATTTTAAATTTAAAGCTATTGATATAGAGAACCTAAATAGTTATTGAACTGTTAATTCTTGCTTCACTTAAAATTCCTTTTAAGCATCTGATTAAACTATAAAACTAAAACGTAAAAGCGTGATTTTAACTTTATGGGCATAAAAAACAGCTGCGGAAAACAAAATGCTTAGAATATTATTTAAGAGACTGCTTAAGAAATTGCTTAAAAATTTTTTTTAGCTTTTTGAGGCAATGTTGAAAACTTATTGTTATGTTTCTCACATATACTATTCTAACTATCTGAATGAAAAGGTATTTATATACGATTTGACTAATAAAGTCAAGAAAGATTGATTTTTTTATAGATACTTTTAAGAAAATTGAGGAAAAAAGTTAAATACATTTTGATGTTTTATAACTTTATTTATCATATTCCCCTTAAATGATTTATTTGAATACCAAAGTATTAAGCATGAGAAAATAATATTTATTAGTAAATTTTAATATTCTTACATCTTGGCTTCTGTATTGAGCACTGGATCCAGTTCCCAAGAGAACAGCAGCCTGAGAGGCGGCGATAAGAGTGCACAAAATGAGGACCTGAAAAAATATTCATATTTTACAAATATGTAAAAATTGTAACAAAAACCTACGAAAAAAGATATTGTTTTCAATGTCGTTATAAAAAAAATAATAAAGTTTTTTCATTGATAGAAAGAATTTCAACTTTACTCTTGACTGACTACGGTTAAACTGAAATTTCGTTAAGTTCATTACTCTGGAAGTCTTGAATTTTTATATGAAAGTTCAAGCCTTAAAAAATTAAATATGATTTAAAAATATACATTTCACGTCAGTTCAATGTTCAACATGAAGCACAACAAAATTGAACACTATTGCATTCATTTATGAAGCTTTACACGCCATGGGTTTTAATGGAACCAGGACTCGAAACCGTGACTCAACAAATAAATGGGAATTATTTTACAAAAATATGTTTATAAGAAAAAAATTTCCAGCTCATTTGGATTATATAGGTTGCTTGTGTACGCTTGACTGTTTAAAAAGATCAACTGAACATTCGTGAAGCTCAAGTTAATTACAAGTTTTAGCTCATAAAATATTCAGTAATATTCAGCACAAATTTTCAAAGAGGTATTTAGTCTGTGGGAAGTTCAAATATTAATTGAAACCCAATTTGAAAATCTTAACATTTACAATGAGGGCTTATTAACATTACAGTTTAAAGCAATATGATGCTATTGGCAACGAATCTAATTTGAACCTCGATTAAGTGATGAAGGCGACACCTTAGCTGGAATCCCACTTGTTTAACTTCCACACTACGCCAATGGGAAGATTTTAAGTTATGACAGATTTATCGTGCATAAACCTCTCTACACGATGGGTCTTTAGTGGAACCAGAACTCTAAACTGCGTATCAAAAACGCTAGCCACGAATTCGGGAGCATGACCACTAGGTACTAGGGTACATGCCACTTTAACATTTGAAATAGTGTTATTACAAGTCTATAAATATATCCATTTTAAATACTATGTGGGAGCTAACCAATTTAATTTTTCTCTAAAGAAAAAAGGTACAAATATAAGCAAGTTATAAAGTGAAATGAAAATGTTTCTTACCTTCATGTTGCTAACTGCTGGATTTCTTGAGGTAATCCGAATGATGCTAACGGAAGGGACTCGGCGTATTTTATACTAAACGATTCCTCGTTCAATTTTGTTTATTTCATTTCTAGGTGTTTCTATTGTACCGTTACATGCGTCAAACATTTCAAATATTTATGCAAAAATATGAAGAACGGGATATTTTCTTTTACTCTCACTTACAGAATTTTCATTAATTGTTCGGCACCGGGTGACACTCGTCCCAAAGGCGTGACTGCCTGCAACCTTGATCCAATTTTTGACTGTCTTCCTGCTTATATTTCTTTCTAAGCATCTCAGAACATCCATCTGTCATCTTCATTTGCATTTCATCGTTTGTAAAACAAATTTTAAAAGGTTGTGATAAAATTATTTTTTAATTTAGTACCTTGAAGAGCAAACATACTTCTCTTAAGTTTATTCCACCCTAGCAACAGAGAAACTCAAACAATAAGAAAACACAATGACAAATTAAAGGCTTTTTGTATAATTAGTAGAGTCTTTACACACATGTACAATAAATGAAAAATGAGGCTAGGTAATTAATAGAGCTTGAACGATATATGTAAGGGACAATGAATAAACATTGAATAAGTATACGAAGAGAGCAATTTCCTGTTACGTAGAATTGTTATTCAAATTTGACGGCTGATCGAAAACAGTTTTTGAAAAATGCAATAATTCAAGTCAATATAATATAGTTTTAACAAGTAAAATAAAAAGTTAAAATAATTTGTTAAGGTTTTAAAAAAAAGAAAGTTTTTCGGAACTCTGCTATTATTTTTGAGATTTTTGTTAAATTGAATAATAGTAAAATTACTCTAAAGTACCCTACGTGCAGAGCAGGCTTTTCCAGCTAAAGTGTTAGCTTGGGGAGAAATTTGATCACACAAACAGCAAACCGTACTCAAGATAAATATGTTTTTAAAATAATATAATGCAAATACAAAACTAGTAAAACTTCACTATGATTAAATATAAATAATATTCGAGTCTTAAAACTTAAAGAGATATTTATTTCTTTATTTCATTTATTTTTATAAGCCCATATTCGTGTTCAACATTCACATCTCAGCTTATTTTCTTAATTGGTATCAGTTAATGAAGTACGTGATCTACGATATATAAATCTCCATCGATAAAGAAAAAGGATTCTCAAACATATGTGGATCCAAAAGAGTAGTGTGAAATATCTTAAGCTGGAATATACACTGCTGGCCACCGTAAATGCAATACCCTGAAGGAAGCACACAAATAACTTGAAATTTACAACATGCATTACCGGAGGTGATATATGCAAATGATTAGAATTTCAGCGCAGACACACATCACACACACCTGTGGCGCCACCTCAAAGCGCTATTAAAGCCTTGGAGATTTCGACGATTTCAAGTTCGGCAATTGTGTTTTTCTTGTGGTTTTTTCAAAACACTATCAGTTATGCCTCGTCGAAAACAGCGATCATCTTTTGATCAAGTATCCGAGTTCGACAGAGGAAGGATAGTGGCCTAACGAGATTGTGGATTATCTTTCAGGGGAATCGTTAGTCGTGTTGGACAAAACCAAACAACTGCAATGCGGATATGTGACCGTTGGGTCCAGGAGGGTACGACGGACCGACGTGGTCGATCGCATCCACCTCAGTGCACCACTTCAAGTGAGGACAGGCAAATTGTGAGCATGGCAGTGACGGATCGCTCAGTCACATCACGAACCATAGCACAGCACAATGAGTCTGTAACGCATCATTCAGTGTCTGCGCGTACCATTCGACGCCGTTCACAGCAGAGTGGTCTGTCCGCAAGACGTCCATTGCTTGGTCTAACCTTGACGCAGAACCACAGACGCCACCGCCGCCAATGTTGCGATGAAAGAAGGATGTGGGCGGCATAATGGAATAAAGTTGTCTTTACTGACGAGTCACGCATCTGTCTGCAACACCACGATGATCGGATTCAAGTCTGAAGACACCGTGGAGAGAGGATGCTGAAGAGCTGCGTTATGCACCACCACACTGGTTCTGCACCGGGTATTATGGTATGGGGCAATATTGGATATCACTCTCGCACTCCTCTAGTACGCATTGCTGGTACTTTAAACAGCCAGCGCTACATCTCCGAGGTGTTGGAGCCAGCTGTCCTTCCTTTCTTTCAGGGCTTGGCCACAGCCATATTTCAACAGGATAATGCGCGACCACACGTGGCACGCATTGTTCAAAGGTTCTTCGTCAATCACCAGATTGAATTGCTTCCCTGGCTGGCTCGCTCTCCGGATCTTTCATCGATAGAAAACATGTGGTCCATGGTTGCTCATCGATTGACCTAGATTACACCTCCAGTTGCCACACAAGATCAACTTTGGCTACGTGTGGAAGCTGCTTGGTCTGCTGTACCCCAAGAACACATCCAAAGTCTCTTTGAATCAATGCCGAGGCGTGTGGCAGCAATGATCTCCAACAATGGCGGCTACTCTTGCTATTGATTCTGGCAGGAACCACACTTCACAGAAGTCTATAAATTTAATTATTTGATACTTGGTCAACATGTTATCTACAAAATAAATTTTGTTGCGCTATCTCTTGTCTTTCATGGTGTTGCATTTACGGTGGCCAGCAGTGTATATTGGGTGTAATGTAAGTAGTGTATACATAATTTTTTTCAAAAATCTGTTTCATTTCGTTGTTACTCTGTAACTAATTTCAGTTGCAGATTTTCAGAAACGCTTTTCACGTAAGATGAAATAAGCATTAAATTATTTTAAAGGGTTTATTATATTTGCTAATTTTTAGAAACGGCTATCAAAAACAATAATAAATTTACGATAATTTGCGTATGAAAAATGTGATATCTCCAAAACAATCCAATCAAATTCAATGAAATTTATAATATATAAGTTATGGGCGCTTCAGAGTGTAACAAACCGCAGGTTTTTAGACTCCTACATTTAATCACATTTTACAGCCATTTTTAGCTTCGAACATGCAGTAATTTTGATGAAAAATCATTAAATCAAATGTCAACACTAATAAAATATTTATTTCTTAAAATATTTTTTATTTTGCGGTTTGTGACATTTCAGAGGGATCAAGCAGTATATCAATGAAACTAAAATTGCATTATGTGCAATTTATTTTTATTTATGGCGTTTTTCTTAACTTTAAAAATTTTACTAAAATTTCATAAAAGTAATATTTTTTTTTCAAAAACAAAGGGTGATACATGTTACTTATTTAATAATGATTTTTAAGCCTATTTATGTTCTTTAAAGCAATAAATTTGTTCCGAAAATCAATTTTTGAAAAATTGATCTGAGAACCTAGTCGGATACCTTAAAAGAAAGAATAATGAGTGAGTCTTGGGTAAAATTGGCAATATCTGCGCAAAGAAGTTATGAACTAATTTTAGTTTTTGACAAGATGAAACTCACTTATAGTATGAGCGGCGTTCTGCTATTCGGACATGACCTGCAGACTTTTTTAAGGTCATCAAAATGCTCAACATTTCAACAAATTGATTGATTTCTTAACGACAAATTCTAAAACCACGCAAGGGCATTTCGTGGTAAGCTTCATAAATTTATGTCCATCTACATATCTTAAGTAACATTAGGATTCTAAACCACGAGAATAATGTCACCAATGTGTTCGTGACGATGACCACGTGGCTGCAGTACTCACACTCAATATTTCAAATATTGTATGACAATCTGGTGCAAGTTAGTGAACGGCTAGCTGGTTTTTAATCAAAGTTAATCATGATAATACGTTTTATATTTGGCAGAACTTACAAAAACCTGATTTATAAACTTACTTACAAAAGCAAGAAATATTGACTCCCTCTCTATTGGTTAGCATGAATCTCCGATCTAAAATGTAGTGAGACTTTTGAGGGCATAACATACCGAAGAGTTGTAAAAACGAACTTCATTTTCTTTTTAGGAAATCATAAGTCTTCATTTAAAAGTTGATGTTACAATTTTGAATCAAATAATGAGAAATTTAATTTCTCAGCAAGAAATTCGCAATTCTGATCTAGGAAAAAGAACACATTTCACCAGATTTCAAATAATTTTTATTATGCTAAAAAATGCATCTTTGTATTAGCTTTTGACTTAATAGCTTAAAGATCATCTTTATTAATGAATGGTCTGTAAAATATCTTTTTTTTTTTCAAAATGGTGCTATTTTTTCTCAAATACGTAGTACTATATTTGGATAGTCGCAAGTAGAATTTTCTTGTAATACTATTGTGCAAATTTTTTAGATGCATTCTATGTTTAAAATATTTAAAAAATATATGCTTTATAAGTGATTCTCACCGTTCATATAAACCGCAAAACCAGTTACTCATCTTCAATAATATATTACCGATTCTTTCATGAGACTGAGCAAAGTAGATGTCGATGTAAGTAAAATTCGTTTAAAGTTGAATTTAAAATATCAAATAGTATAATACTTATTACTTCAAGATTGCGAAAAAGATTTAGATTTTAATGTAATAAATTACTAAATAATTTTGCCTTTTTATAAAAAAGGCAAATTTATTTAGTAACTGATATTTTATTCCAACAACTTCCTCTTAATGCTATTTAAAAAGTCATCATCAATATCAATTAGTTCTGAAAAAACTAAATCAATATGTGAACGAGTTTCTCAGAAGTTTGATGAAAATTATACCTTGTAGCTAAAAATAATTCTACTTTAATATGAGAAGAAAAATAACTATTTGAAACGGGTTCTTATTCGTTTTTGCCTTTTCGCTTAACCTCTGCAGTTTCTGTTGATTGATTAGTTTGAGAATCTCCCTTTGTGAAAGAACTGTATCATATGTAAATGAACATCATTATTTAAGGGGACGCATTACCTAAAAATTGCCAAAATATCGATTTTTTTTACGTTTTTTTATTTTAATTGTACGGTTTTTCTAAATATGCGTACTACATTTCATAATTTTAGTTTCGTTATTTGGTCTGTTATTTTGAACAGTAAGTCAAAGTGAAAATTGAAACTAAATCACATGACTTCAGAATTAAGCTCTGATTTATTTTACTGACGTTAAATCTTAAACGACTTGTTCTCAGGCTTTTATTTTTCACGATTATCATGTATTTAAAATCCTAAGGCTTTTTTTTATATTTAGTATAAAGTTTTGAAACTTTTCTTTAACACAAGGACATAAGTCTTCTTTTTCCACACAAACATTTAATCTAAATACTAAAATAAAGACTGCTCTTGTAATTGTGCGTATGTAGAACAATGCCATATGAACAAAAATCAAATTATTTAAAGTGTTAAAAGAATAAAAAATAAAAGATTTCAGTCTGCTTTTAGATATTACTTAAATCAGCTTTATTTTCCACCCTTATTCAAACGTTTAGATTTCAGAAAAGTATTTTAAACTACTTTTATATGTGATCTACAGAATTATATTCTTCAAATGATTAGCTCAAAAAATTTCATTGAATGTTAATGGTGAAATTAATTTAACTCTTAAAAGATTTATATGGATGTACACTACTCCTACAACCAAAAATTACATTACAGTAAATAACAAATACAGCTGATCTTTAACTGATAATTTGATGAAAAAAATCATTATTTAATAAATATTGAATTTCTAAAAAATATTTCAATTTAAAAATTAGTGAATGTTTTTAAATATTCTGAGAATTCATACGTATAAATTTTAATAACATTTCTAGATTTTTAAATTCTTATTGTTTTTATTACACCATATCTATGAATTATGTCAAAAGTGTCCTAACAACCACTTTCAGACTTAGAAAACATATAAATTAGTTTTAATAGTTAAAAAGTATAATTATAGGACAGAATAAAAATTAAGGGAGTGTTATTTGTTGAGAAATATGTTCTAGTTTCATAAATTATTCTAATGCAAATATTTTTTTTAAAAAAATGTAGAAAATCCCTTAAATTAAGCGCATTATTCTTCAATTATGAAAATGAAAACATCGATTGACAAATTGAGTTTTATGGAATATACTCAAAAAGTGAAGTATAGACCATAACATTTTATTTTTCGCCTTTATAAGCAATATTTATAATTTCAAAAGCGATTATTTTAATTTTTAAGAAATAATATAGATTTGTTTTTTTTTACCTGCTTTTGATAACAAATTTTCAAGAATTGCGGAATTGAGCCAAAAATACCTTTGATTATTTTTTATGCAGAAAACTATTATTATAAATAAAAATTCTGATTTAAAAAAAAATATTTTCTTTATTTCAAACGCTAATTAACCGAATCCATTAATTTATATGCCAACTCTGATTCTATTTTAATGCGTATTTAAGACGCTTTTCAGAGGCAGAGAGTTAAAAGCACAAGGGCTTTGACTAAGGATTTCGCAGTTTTAAACTTGGTCATGTGACAAAGGATGACATTCGAACTGGTATCTCACAATTCAAATTTCCACCTCTCACCAATGGGATGACCTCAAGCCTTCACACACTTAACCTGTCACCACTCGCGCAGGGTGTGTCTTACCCAACGTCTAACTTTTTTTCAACACTCGTGCTAAACCTTTTTCGGAAAATAGATAATTACTGGTCTAGCTGACTTTAAGGTCATAATCTTCAAGGGGATCAAGCCTGTCAGCGAATTTTTAAAATAGATCTTTGGATACCACTTCTTCGGGTGTGTCACACCCTGCGCGTGAAGTTGAGTTACATTTTTTAATAAGTGAGTATGCTATAAAACCTTCCTTATTCTATGGCGTATTATTGTAGTTATGATGAAGAAATGTGATATTAATTTAATAAATACAGTATTTAATAGATATAGAACAACAGTATTTTCGGATGAAGAAATTCTCTTCGCGGTTATGATGAGGAAAAAGCAAATGAAGAGTATAACAGCAAGTATGATTCCTCCACCGAAATCGATCCAGATTTAGAAAAGGCAGACACTATTGAAAATAAATGTTTTATAGGTAGGCACTCAAAAACATTTGAGAAGAATGTAATTTTAAAGGAGATAACTGTCACACCTTATCCACTTTCAGATGAACTTTAAAAAAAAACTATTGCTGGAACAAAATAAGAGAAAATCAAAAAGAAATTCCAAAATTTGTAAATTTAAAGAATAAAGAAGTTTACTCCTATATGTTAAGTTTGAAAAAGGTACATTTTTAAAAAAAATTAAGATCCAGTGAAAACATCGCACTTACTCACGACACGATTAAAGGAGTGTATAAACAATGCACTGAATGCCCTTATAAAAAGGATAGAAAAACTGAATTTACGTGTAATAAACATGTTGTACTTCCTACTTTTCTTCCTTTTAAACCTTTATATACAAATTTTACGGTAAAAACACAATGTAAACACCCTTGGGTATGACGCACCCTGCGCGAAAACTTTAGGTCGTTTTTTTCATGCGAGTGATGCCGGGTTAAGGTGCATCAGTCCCCTCTATACTGCAAATCTTTAGTGGTCCCAGGACTCTACTATTCATGCCACTAGTACTTGACCATAATCACTTAGGGGGTGTGGCCCCATGTCAACCCTGAAAAACAGTCTTGAATAGCCACAACACATTCCTCAAAAATGAAATTGCAACAACATGAAGGAAGACGCGAAACCATGAGTAATAAAGGTAACACTCTCATATACAAATAATTAAATAAACAAATATATTCTTGAAAATAGTTTATTAAGTGATTAATATGGCTTTTACGGGCATTTATACAGGCCTTTAAACAGCGAAAAATACTGTCAATAAAGTCATTAATGGTATTCTGAAATATTTCTTTTCAAGCCTAGTTCACTGCAAATCTCAATTCCTCTGTGGTATAATCAGTGTTGTGCGATGCTCTACATGCACGATAAAGGCTCATTCGTGATCAATTGGAGAGAGATTGGAAGATACTGCCGGCCAGGCAAGTATGCAATCCAATTAAGGCTATTGCAAGTTCGTAATGTGGCCTAAGATTGGGCATTGATCTGAAGCATTGGAGGTACGAAGGATGCCTGAAAAAATGATTTTGCCACAAGAAAAACAACTTGTACAGCATACTGATCTAATGTTCAGTTCCTGTAATGTGTACAAAGGATGCCCGAAATCTGAGCATGTTGCCCCACTAAACTGTGTATCCTGGTAAGAAACCAGTGGGACACTCGACTATCAAGACTAGCAGTTGATGTTTCTCTGAAAGTAAGAACGTTCCTTTCTTAATCCTCATTCCTCTACAAATAAAATCTGGATTCATCTGAAAACAGTATTTATACCATTCAATGGGCCAGTGGCAATAACGTTGGTAGCATGTCCGATAGATATTCACCGTTGTGCTGAATACTTTACGAAACACCTTTGGTTTTGTGCCGTGGGCTTAGTCGTTTCTCATGCACCCTTTTGAGGATAAATTGGTTGCTAGTAGATGAACTCTCTAAGAATAGCTAGCCGATGACTTAGAACGTGTTCAATAATAAACGAATTTCAATGAATCATTCAGAGAGTCAGTGTAATTGACTATTCATCTGTGTAATTCACTTAGATATGTTCTAAAATGATCTTGCGTTCAACACGCCACATATCGCTGAATAGTATTAACAAACCTTCCATTCCGAGTGGTAATTGTGCACATCGACAAACCAATGTCATATAGCTTCAAAATATGGTTTAATTCCGCAAGCGAGCTGACAATATTCAAATCGCTGACATTTCTGAGACATATCCCACTATTCTTTAATCGTTCTGATTATGAAAACAGGTTAGCTATTGTCTTTCATTGTCACGAACTTGATATCATGTGACCAGATGCGCCCACAAATTTAACCATTTGCATAGTTCTTTCACCTCTATTTTTCTCGCAATTTGCATTTAACCACGTACGTAGTTTCTTGGTGCTGTCATTTCACTTTTAAAAATGTGTTTAGATTTTTTTGGTTGTATTTTTTTTGTTGGTTTTAAAACATAATGTCATAAAAATCTTGCGTAAAACCCCTTTTTGTAAAAATTTTATACATTGAAGAACTGTTTTGATTTTGCAGCCTTTTAAAGTTCAAGAAATTTTTTGCAATATATCTTTAGGAATATGAAATAAAAGAATTAATTCTTTCAGTTAAAAAAAAAATTGAAAACTTTTAAATGAGGATAGTCTTTTTTTTAATATCATAAATAATGTATATATAATTTATCGCACTAATTTTCTCTTTTTAATGAAAATGTAGTTGACTCATTTATATACTATTAAAATTTGAATCTGGTTCCTTCCCTTTAATTATATGAAAATAATCTTTTATTAGGAATTTCATTATCAAATACTAAAACTTTTAAAATTCTCATAAGGTATGTCAGTTTGTGCAACAAATATTTTTTACGTTTTGTCTAGTATTTTTTTTTTTAAATTCCGTGCTCCAATATTTTATAATGAAGCTTTAAGAATAGCTTATTGAAATCATGTAAAAGATGTTTTATCCATCCTATTGAGGATGATGGAAATGAAAAGTCCTTTGAAACGTAAATATGTAAAAACAAGATAAAGATGTAATTCATTTATTTCTAATAATGTCAGATATTTTGAACACAAACGAATATTTGAAGAATTCGCTAATTTATGAATTATCTTCATATTAGTAATATATTTAGTGAATATGTTTTTTTATGGCTACGTTTATTGCCCTGTGCAAAATATGCATGTTACTTATTGTTTATGATAAAAAAAGATAATTTTTTTTCACTTATAACATATAATATTCAGCTGATTCATATGTAACTACTATTTTACTCCAATTAGTTCTAGCAAGAATGGAATTGCAAAATGCGTTCTGATTATTTCAGCTGACAGTTGCTATATAATGACTGTTATTCACTTAATTTTTTTAAAATATATATATATATAATTCCTCACACATATTTCTTTAATGTGCTTAAATGCAATTATTTTCAGAATTACTTCGGTGTTATTTTGTTTATTCAGATTTATTCTGTATTTAACTTCGCCCTTATAAATAGTAGATTCTACAAAAAATTTTACATTATTGTCACTACTGACACGTTAAATAATCATTCAAAAAAAATGACTGGAAAAATTTCAAAAAATAATTCGATCTTTATTTAAAATCAACTAAGAAAATTAGGTTCTTCAATTCACTGATTAGATCTTCTTTTACATATATAGCACCATATTCAACACCATATTCTCTGTAATCATTTTTTGACCTAGATTGTTTTTGTATCATTTACAAGATCAGGTGTCCTAGACCATGATGTCCAACAACTGTGTTGTAACTGTAAGCACCGAGAGGACTGACTGCAACATGAGCATGAGCTGGAGCATGAGCTAAGAGAGGAGCATGAGCCAAGAGAGGAGCAGCGTAGGCGAGTGCGGGAGCAGCAATAATTCCGGCCTTGTTGATGGCAGTGTTGGCTGGATCCTTGGGTTCGACTCCGGGTTCGTTGGTCTTGATGTCAGCTCGGAAACCAGCAGCATCGGCTACATAGTTGACAACTCTTTGGCGACCATCTGCAACAGAGAGTCCGTAGGAACCAGCGACAACTCCATTAGAACCAGCTTCTTTTCGGAAAGTAGCGCCGGTTCCATGCCCTTCATTGTATCCGAAGGCATAGTTTCCTGCAGCCTATATGATGCAGAAATTTGTTTTCTAAATAAAGTATGATTAATAACCAAACATTATTTGATTTTTTTAAGTAATTTATTTAAAATTGGCTTATTGAAAATATTCAAAACTTGAATCAGTAGTATTTTTAATGTCGTGTGATTGGAAATGGTGCTAGTATTTGCTAGTGATTTTCACACATTGAATGCATTTAGAAAGTAATTATTTGAGACAATTTAACGCTTAATATAAAATACATTTATTTATTTTACTATTTTTGCATATTTAAAACCAGAAACGTATTTAAGGGGAATACAAGAAAAATTAACTGCGAGGATTTAAAAGAAAAAGAGTTGCAATTTTCAACCTAAAACCCCCTCCCATTATTATTTTAATGAATTAAAATTAAATTAGAATATATTATAACTATTATAATAGTCAATAAGCTATTAAAGACTTCTTTAATAGAAAAGTTTTGAAATATTTAGCATTCTTTTCTTTTTTTTTTCAAAAATAGCATGAGTGTCAAAAATAAAATCACCTCTAACAAATTTGGTTTGCTTCAAAACTCTTTGTAGAAGAAATTGCAAGACTCTTATTTATTAGCTTCTCTTTTCAATTCGTATACATTTGAATTCCCTTATTCAGATAAAAGAAACACCCGAATGTATTTTTCAAAAAAAATCGTTGAAAATTATATATATATATATATTATTGTTATCTTACATCTTGGCTTCTGTATTGAGCACTGGCTCCAGTTCCCAAGAGAACAGCGGCTTGAGAGGCTGCAATAAGGGTGCACAGAATGAGGACCTGGAAAATATTTAAAATTTTTAAACACGCTGTAAACATGCGCATCGATAATTAACCACAGTATACAATCAATACATCGAATATTGTACTGCTTATTTAAAAAAGATTCAGTATATAGAAGTTGCATTAACAATATAGTGATAAAATTCCTTAATTCATCAAAATTTTCGGTAATCAAAATTTAAATGTTTCTCTTAATTTCGTTTTTTTTTTAAATATGTAGCTATATAATTATTTTATATGATGCAATTCAAGTTTTTCTAAAATTTCGTCCAGCTCTATATTTTTTCTGATAGATATAATTACATATGAAATGTGTAATTTTAAGTAGAATTGATTTTCAATTTACGAAAATTAAAACGAAGAGCAAATTTAATGTTACGGAATTGGAAAATCATATACTTTAGGTGTCAGTATTTAAAGAATTCAATGCGAAATTAATACAATATTTCAATTATTCTTAACAAGTTTTTAGACAACAGATTTTTATAAAAGCTTAAATATCCTACTTATTAAGTATTAAAGTATGGGACTACTTGCGACAACTTTTTTTTAAAAAAAATGAAGTATGGGGATTTTTTGTTGTTTTTAGATTTTTTTAGTACAATTTGAGAAAAATATGCTAAAGTTAAGAATAGAAAAAGAAATTGTTATTACTAAAATGGGTAAAAATTGACAAAAAATAACATAAACGTGACCCATTCTGTACCAAAGGTTTATAAACAGATCTTCAATTTTTCAATTCTGATGTTTTGCTATGTTAATCATTTCTGAAATGACCTCAGAATAAGAAATATTTTAGTTTTTACAAAAACTAGAGCGCTTTGTTATTACAGGAAATTTCTTAAAAAAGAGTGGTTATATTCACATAAGGGGCTGTAAATTTTGTAATAAAACAGTGATTGATAAATCTTATGGTTAAAACACTTCTACTGTAATGAAGAACATACACAAAAAATTTCACTTAATTATTTTCAAAACTTTTTTAACAATCGCTGTCCCCGTTTGAGTATTTTCAAAAAAACACATTTCGAATAAAACGATTTTTTTTAAAGCATGACCATCTTGCTTTTAATAGTTTTTGTTCTAGTGGACGGCAAATAATAAACTTGGTATTTTTATACAGCTAACAAAATGGTCTATAAAATAAAATCATAAAATAAATTGTCAATTTTTGGCAAAATTCACAGTCTTAGGTTAGTTCGGTTACTTTAAATGACACTCAATTCAAACTCTGAGCGTTTTAATAACTTTAACAAGTTATTAACATTGAATACTATTTTACATAAAAATGCTAATTATAGTAATATATATTTTGATAACTTTCTTTAAAGTTTAATTTTTAAATTGTAGTTTGTAGCTAAACAATCAATAATTTTGTAAACAATTTAATACATTAGTTATCGAGCCTTTAAGGAGATTGGAAATAAATTATGAACATTTATTACCTTCATGTTGCTGGTTGCTGGATTGCTTTCAATAATCCAAATTGTGTCGTAACTGGCAGAATCGCGGCATTTTATACTCAACTGCGAAGAAATTTTTTAATGTTTAATCTGCTCAGGGAATATAAAAAAGCCTATTTCTTACGTCAAAATGCCCAAGAATTTATGCTAAAATACAAAAAAATGAATCATGTATTTATTTATTTTTAATTAAACTGGGTTCACTAATTGCTTACAACGGGTGACTCTTTTTAAAGGCGTGTCCATTTTTAACCTTGATCCAGATTTTGAGTGTCTCCCTGTTTAGCTTCTTTAGAGAATCACGGAGCATCTATTTGATAGCCTAATTTGCATTTCCTTAGCCGCAGCATAGCTTTGATAGTATTGGAACAAAATATTTTTAACGAAGAACACGCTTTCTTGCAGTTTCAAGTTATACAAAATGTGATAAGATTTCCAATAATGCTTTCTTGGAATATGTGTATAAAAGAATTTGCTCTAAAATGAAACATTTTAAAACTTTTGTTAAATTAAAATAATTTTCATAAACAGATATTATTTTTTAATCATCAAATCATAATTTATTTCGTTTTATACTTTTAATCCGACTTTTGTGAAAAATGTGTGTATGTATGTTTGATCAGTTATAAAATTATTGTGAGCTAATAATTAAATTATACATTTTAAAATGAATATCGTTAATTAGGGCCCATAAGGGGATTATCACATCCTAAAATAACATTACAAGAGCTTATAATATATTTTAGGAATATGTATACCTCAACAAATATAGAATAATTACATTAAACATTAATATTTGCAACATTCCAAATATCATTTTTCTCTTAAATTGCTCTATTAATTATGTATTCAGAGTCAAAATGTAAAAAAAAAAATTTATGATTTCCTGAAGTTCTATACAGATTATTCACACACCCAAAATTGTATTCATCTCACTTAATGCAAGCAAGCAATGAAAAAAATTAGTATCAAGGTACCTGCATGCACAAAATACGTAATAAATAATTTCAGTGAGTGAGTGAGTGAATATTAACATTGTACTGCTTAGCTACTCGAGGGCTTATGGCGATGGACCTCGTAATTTTGAACCATGGTCAAGTGGCTCTATTTTTACTCTGCTATATTTTGTATTATTACCATGCTTATACCCCTTATCACTGAAATTTTACCAATTGCCTATTTCACCCCTTCACAAAGCTGCTGTAGCAGCCAAGTAATCATGATCGCGTACACATGGCTGACTTTATTTTAGTGGGTTCGAGTCCTGGTGCCACTGAAGTTCTATCTTGTAGGTGGATTGGTTAACGTCTAATCTGACGCGAAATAAAAGTTTGGGGGTTGAAGTGAATGCTCAGATGTCGTCCTCGTCGTTTAATCGAAGCTCAAAAGTACGAAGTTCACTATTACTGTTCTAATATTTTTTTTAAATACAATCTTAATAAAGAGCCAATCGTGAAACTCATTCAGACCAGAAAGTTATTAAAAATTAAATGCCTAAAAGTAATGTTTAGCCACTTAACAGTTACTTTTTTCTGTCATATTATGTCAAAAAATAAGCATATTTTTTGTAAACATTTTTATAACTCAATTATATAAACTCAGAATAATTAACTGTATATATATATATTTAATTATTCTCTTAAATATCTGTTTTTGTGTGGTAAATTGTAAAACAGGGAGACAAGCATAGTCCACCATCGCAATCCGGACAAAAATATCGTGTTTCTTTTTTCACCCGTTTTCCAAAACCTTTTTTTTTTTTTTTTTTGGAAAAACACACCAGACATTGCCTTGTTGATTTGAACTTTTTTTCGGTGGGAGGAATTACTTAAAAAAAAATCTGTCAATCCTAAGGGACTGGGCAAAATTTCTGTTCATACTTTTTTCTCATTTATCACCCCGTGTCTTTTAATAAGATGATCTATAATATCAAGCCTGAAATTCAAATGAGATAATTTTCCTCTCATTTTCTGATATAAAACGAAAGCATTCCACACTGATGTATCTAAAAGATGAAAGAATATTTTTTGTATTATTTTTTGCCTTCTTATTTATTTATTTGTTATTTGTGATATGCTGATCCATTCCATCTCACCACAAGAGAAGTCCGATAGCAAACTTTCATTATTTCCAGAATCATTTACACAAAATTCAGACTCACTATCTTAAGTCAATATCAGAATTATTTTCTGTTATGATTCTTTCATAAGTACCCATTTTTCTATTTTAAACACAAAATTTAAAAGAAATAGTGTTCGTAGCTTGCGGTACATCGATCTAGTAAAAATAAAATTCCCGCCTAATCTAGACTAAAAGAATGCAGTAAAATCTAACCTTGAAAACGGTTTAGACATTTTTTTGTAATCCTAACTTAACTCGATCATTAGAAACATGTGTTAGAAACACACTGCATACTAAACGAGCAAAAAATACGGACAAATCAGAGGCTTAGAGAAGAAAAATGTGTTGCCCTAGCGCTGCTCAGGCAAATCAGGGAAGTGCCATTTCAAGTAACCGAGCAGAGTTCGGCCAAAACTGGGAATGGGTTAAGAATACAATTGCATAGTTTATTTCACAGGATGGAAGACTGATGTATATTCCCATCAATCCTGAATGAATCCATCACTACTTTTCCACTGCAACAATGATGAGATCTTCAATGAAATCCCCAAGTGCATCACACATGAACTTTAAAAATTAAGAATGTGGTAGATATAAGTACGTTAAGTAAGGAAGTTAAATCATTCAGCCACCATGTTTGATGAAGTGTCCAAGACAAGTGGTATAAGAAAAGAATGTATTAAATTTTGTGCTCCTAGTTTTCAAGATCTTTATCGTGCCTACATCACCCTACTCTTCTGTGTGTTGAGAGGAAGATCTCCCAATTAAGGAGCCTTGGTTCAGAAAGGCATGATACACTACAACTGCTAAGTGTTTTTATAAGAAGTAAAGTCCCACCAACCAATAACCATCAATATTTGACCTGATATCCATTGAGAATATTTACTAGTGTTTATGTAAGGGTCTCCCAAATAAATGTGACATTGTTGTAATAACTCAACAATTTCAAGAAAAAAAGGAATCTGCATGGTTCTATAGAGGGCACAAAGTACTGGGAATGCATGCGACATCACCAGATGCGTATGTGATAGCGTGGGAGCACGTTAAAGCCATCGTTCACATCATGGATGCTTCCAAAAGATACGACTGTCAATGCTGCTCCATACTGTGCCACATTGCATGAGCTGAGCAAGAATATCATGAAACGCTGGCGTGGCATGCTGTCCACTTTCATCTTGCATGATGATGCTCAACCTCATGCGGCTGTAGTGTGTCAAGCATTGTTACAGCAATTCTGCTACGAGGTTCAACAACATGCCTCTTACAGCTCGAACCTCTCGCCGTGTGAATATCAATTCTTCAGCCCATTCAAGAAATTTCCGAAGGGACGGCGATTTATCGACGATAATGAAGTTCAAGCTGCTGTTGAAAATTTATTCAACAACCATCAGTGGAGCTCTTCAACCAGGGTATCCATAATATTGTAAACCACTTTGACACTTGTTCTAACCTGTAAGGTGACTTTGTCTAGCATATTGTCCTATAGCCCTTTGTCTGTTAAGACTTTTTTACTTCTTTCCTCTGTATACTAATGCATATTAATAACATTAAATCATTTATCAAATAGATTGTGTGCTTCTTAGAAACTCCTTAAAATTAAAGCCAAAAAGTTTTACTTACTTCAATTATTTAATACACTTGTATGAATCTAGTTTGTGGAAAATAAACGAAGGCCCAATAAAAGAATGGATGGAACAGTGAAATACCATATGTACAATAGAAATAAAAATAAGAGTAAACCTCACGCTACATGTATTTATTTTTCTTACATTTTCATATTTTTCACAATTCTATTTTATTAATAACTTCAGTGCCTAAACGTACTAAATAAATTTACTGCGTTTTCGTCAGTACTACTAAAAGTCAATAATACATATAAATACAAAATATTATCTTTTTAAATTAAATTTAAAAGATTTTTTGAAGAGTATATTAGTGATACTCATCCCGCAACCCACGGGTCGCACGTTGCCGAGGTTGCCTTTATTGAGTAGACCGGTTATGATCCATTGCACTAAAAAAAGTTAACTATTTAAGAACAATATACTAAAATTTAGTGGGAAACTCTATCAATGATGCAATCGATTCTATAAATGTTTTAATTTGCTTTTTCTTATAGTCGAAAGTAAACTAGAGGCTTGGTCATGCGAACACAGCACTCACACACAAAATGCATAAAGGTAAATAATTTGTGTGTGTGTGTGTGTGTGTGTGTGTGTGTGTGTGTGTGTGTTGTGTGTGTGTGTGTGTGTGTGTGTGTGTGTGTGTGTGGGATAGAAGGGTGAATAGAGTATTAAAATAGAAGCTAAAAATGAGAGTTTTAATATTTTGATCAATTTTGTTTCCTCCAATGCTGCTTTGGTCTTATACTGATTTTTCTCCATTATAGTCATGTTGCGACTTGCATAAAATACCTATCATATGTATGTGGCCCGGTGGGGAAACAGGTTGAGCACCCCTGGTCTATATTGTACAACAAATGGATGATACTTGCAAATTTTTATCTTGAAAAGTTAAGGTTATTATACGGAGAACAAATTAAATTGTCTAAAATTATTTATTTTAATTAAAAAAATATTTGAATTTTTCTAAATTATAATGTGACTACTTTTGTTACCGCACCAAGTAGTTTAGTAATTTTCTTCTAACTTAAGAATTTTTTAAAAAAAATAATAGTCTCTTTTATTTTTATGGAAAACTTTGCATCAGTTAATCATTTACTGAGACAACTAGTGAAATACTTGCTTAAATAAATAATTTAGCATATAATTATGTAAATCAAGGCCTCTAATGATACCTAATTTCCATACTTATATGAAATTGTTAACACAACACTTCCTAATAATAGTCATTATCTTTGAAGTCTTATGTTTATGCAAAGATTTTTAACGAGAAATATTTCTTTATGATATCTTTTCAAATTTTTTTATTTAATTTCTATTTTCTATTAAAGAGAAGATAAAAGGATATCGTAATGATATAAAAATAATTCTAGCGAGTGAATATTAACGTCGCATTGTTTAGCTATACACGAGAGCTTTTGGCGACGGACTATGTAATTTTGAACCATTGTCAAGTGACGAGGACTACACCTGATCTGGCACCCACTCTCCTAACTACCACACCATTGGAAGGACGTTTGAGCTTATGACATATTTAACGTGCATCGCTCCCTTACACAACGGGTCTTCAGTAGTATTGGGCTCAAACTCATGACACGCTAGCCATGATCCAATACCTTGACCACTTGGCTACCGCGGCCACTAAAAATAATTTTCAAATTTTATGCCTGTTCTTAACAGAAATGGCTCTTAAAATAAAATGGGATCTTTAGTGAAGAAAGGTGAAATGAAATAGGACTTATTATTATTTTATTACTAGTTCACCCGGCCCGGCGTTGCACGGGCTTTTACCGAGGGTATAACTTAATCCCCATGTTAATTTCCTCCTTTCTTTCTGACGCCAGCACTTTTGTGTGGGTGTGACGCGTACGATGGGAGTGCATGGCCCTTGAGTGCGTGTCATGGCTTTCTCGTTTAACATTTTCCCTTTTCTTCACAAAATCAGCACTTCCAATGTTATTTCTCGACATTACTTTTACTTCTTTGTTTCTTTCCTCTCCGCTTAGCCCGGCGTTGCACTGGCTTTTACCAGTGAATAACTTAATCCCTATGGGAATTTCCTGTTTCCCTCAGGACGATAGCACTTATGTGTGTGTATGCGCGATGTGAGTGATTTCTTTAACTATGACATTAAAACTCCCTTTTTCGAAATTTGTTCTTGCGTTGGTGTGGTACTTAGGAGAGGTGGGTAAAAGCTTAGGTGTCGTCCTCGTCACTTGACCATGGTTGAAAATTTCGAGGTCCGTCGTTAAAAACCCTCGAATAGGCGAACAGTGCGAATTTATAAATCCCTCATTCACTTTTCAATTCTTTCGTTGCAATTTTTTAGTCCAGCGGAAACGAAAATGTAGCCTTTTTAAAAATAGTTGTATGTTGAAAAAAGACAGAAAAGTAGAAAATTTTCAAATTACAAAATTTTACTACTATTTTAAAACTTGAAGTAAAATTGTGAGGATATTTTGAAATGTTCGACACACGGGGAAAAAGTTTCATGCAATTATCTTTATAAAAGAAGAAATTATTAAATGATTGTTTTAAGTATTTTGAGTGTTTTGTTAAAATTTGTTCAAAAAGGTTTTTGGCTTTTTATTTTTAAATCACTGATTCTAAAAGTTTTAAAAATCATTTTTATTTAAACGCAACGATTTTGATTCATTTTAGAAAAAAATCATAAAATATGCAAAATACATTGTTTTGTAAAAAAAAAAGTTTTTTTAAAAATTCTTTAAAAGAAAGATAGTTTTCGGCATTTTATTTTTTTAATCACTGATTCTAAATGATCAATGAACTTTTTAAAAATCATTTTCATTTAAATTCATCTATATTTATTCATTTTAGAAGAAATCATAATACAAAACTAAATTAATTAATTATTTTATACTAATATTGATTAAAAATATTCATTTAGTAATTAATTGTGACATGCCAATTTAGTGATTTTTGATATATTAATAACACGCAACTAATAATGAAGAATTTTTTATTTGAACATAGCTTTTATTTTTTTCTAAGGAAGTTATGCTTATTTAACTGAATAATTCCACACAAAAAATTCGAAATGGGCAAATTTTGCGTTTTTATTATGAAATTATATGTCAAAAAAAAAAGATTTATACATTAGGCATTATTTTAAAGTAAACTATAAGTTTTATGAAAGAGAACAAAATTTTTTATACTTATAAATATTTTAAATGAGTCTCAGAAATGTATTGAATACATTTTGTCATCTTAATCTAACATCTATAATGATTTAATTTTGAAAATTATCTAAAGAAAAAATGACGTAAATTGAAGCAAAAATAACTTTTTCACTCGCCAAATTTACTGATTTCCCCCTGTTTAAGGCAGAACTTTTTTGTTTAACCCTTGAGTTAGATGCGGTCGACGGTTAAAAAGTTCAAAGGTCTTTGGCGCAAAACTATTTTTCGACTCCAAGATTTGGCTAACTGTAAAATAGCGTAATTTTTATTAATTTTTTTATTTTTAGGGCATAATTTTTAAATTAATGCTTTCAAACTTCACAAATTAATTGCAAAAAGAAAGTACTTTGAAATAAAAAATGTGCAAAAAATACTGTTTAAGTTATTTTTCAGAAAAACAATAGTTTACGAAAATCACAAATTTTTTTTTAAATCCGTAATTTTGAAGCAATTTTTTCAATCTTCGTATAGATTACGGATAATATTGCTTTACACATGGAAAAAAAGTTTCGTGCGATTACCTTCATAAATTAAAAAGTTATTTAATGTTTAGTAAAAATTTTGACTGATTTTTAAAAATTCTTTTAAAAAAAGGTTTTGGGAATTTTATTTTTTAAATGAATGGATCTAAAAGAGAAAGGCTTGAAGTTAATTAGTGTAGAATATCGTTTTAATAACACGAAAACAAATTCATACGCAGCGATTTAGAAATAATTTTCATAAAAAGGCATCAGTTTTAACCCTTTTTTAAAAAAATTCTTAAAAAATAGAAAATATCATTATTTTGCAAAAAAAATTATACCGTATCGTGGCGATATAAATGATCTTTCCGATTCTGTAATTATTTTTTGTCTGATTTCAACAGTAAAAATTGAATGGCAATTTTAAGATGGTGGAAAACGTCGGAGAATTTTGTGACAGGAGAATTTTATATATTAGATAGCACGTCTGTTTGTGTGCCATACAGTTAATATGGAACATTCATTTACAATTTCCCTATCACAAACAAATGTTCATTAATAATTGTGTATTGGTATAATAAAAACGTTCATTAGAAATTTATAAAAATTAAATACATGAACTAATGTGTGATGTTTCATTGCAGCGCTAAAATTGTTTATAAGAGTATTTTGAAAATTGTTTTACTCGTCAAGATTTATACGCTTTAAAATTTATATGTATTAAGAATTATATATATATATTTTTTGCTGTACATATATTTTATCCAGAAATATTGTAAAAGATTTAACAGGATGACAAAAAAGTACAAATTGTGTAGTTTTACTTGCAAAAATCAAAGAATTTGATTCCATTTGAATCGTCTTTAGATGCTTACATGCATATTTATAGTTAGAGTAATATCTGCAACACAATAGTTTGTAGATAAGCCTGACATAGCCCTGCTTATTGGATCGCCAGAAGTAATTCTACGACTTGAGCTTTCTTTCTATTTGAGCAAAAATGATACATAAATATTATTTCATTAAATATGTGTGGATGCTTATAAAAATATAGAGTATGCCATGGCGGCATCTGAAATATTTTAAAAGATGCAACTCATATAAAAATTTTAAAGAAATTTAAAAGCATTTTTTTCTCAATTATATGTTTTCATACAAACACACACTCGAACATAAAGCCATTAAAATTGCAGCACCATGAAGGATAGATGATATAAACATCAAATTCCCATCAAAGAAGGAAGATGCTGGAATATGCAAAAGATTAACATTTACGCCCGACCGAACGACGCAATAAAAAGATACTCAAATTTTGCATACAAAGGGACGTTTCACAGCGGATTTCTCCTAAAATAGTTTTTGAGTGTGGGTTATTTGTAAAAAATCGTGTTATGCTTCCTATATGCAGGAGAAGTTGCTGCTGGCACTTCTTCTGTATACAGGAATTCGATAGTGGCAGTATCGTGACTTATCGAGATTGTAGCTTATCTTTCTACGATATTGCTACTTGCATTGGACGGAATTCAAGGAATGTTCTGCCAATATGGCATCTACGGGTTCAGGAGTGTCATACTGAACGCCTTGTAAGATCTCAACGGCATCTTGCCAGTAACACCAAAGAAGATAAACACGCTGTCAAGTCGACCTTTCAGGATACTATGCCACATCACGGATCTTAAGTACGAAAGTGCTCTTGCTTGTAGCAAGGCAAGTATCTACAAGGATAATGTGACGACGTATGGAGCAGTACGAGCTGTCTATTAGACGACTTCTTTGATACTGCAACTTAAAGTCGGGCGGCAAAAATTGTGCACCTAATGATAAAACTGGATACAGGAGTGGGAAAATGTTGTCTTTTCAGACGAGTCCCAATTCTGCGTACACCATGATGGATGAATCAGTCTCTTGAGGCATCGAGAATAATGCGGATAATCTGCTTGCATTCGATATCATCATATAAATTCCGCACTTGGTGTGATATTATGGATCGTTAATGAGTATACGACACGAGCACCTCTTATTCGCAACGCCGGTAATCTGATTAGACAGTGTTACATTTCTTAGATATTAAGGCCGGTGGCTGTGTACTGTCCTTGATGTATCGGAGACGTCATCTTTTAGCTAGATAAAGCAAGACTGCACATTGCTAGTCATTTCCTTACCTTCATTTACACGGAGATTGTTCAACTTTTGCAGTGGCCAGCATGCTCTCCAGATCTCTCCCCATTGAAAACATTTAGTCATGGGATGCCGAGAGATTAGGCAAGCAGCAAGGGATGACTTTTTTCATATCTGTTATCCAAAGCCAGATAGACCCGATGCCTTATTAGGTTAGAGCCTTTTTGGCTGCTGGAGACGGAAGTTATGTTTACTCGTTTTTGACTCTATGTACTCCCAAATTACCTACAAATATAATCATGTTTTTTCATACTATGGTTCATATGTGTAATAAATAACTTTCTGTTGTTTGTTTTCCTTCCTGATGTAATAATTTTAATGGAAAGCAGTTTATATTTATGCACTATTGATCATTAAATTGTAATTGCTGCATCGGGAAGGAGGCTTGATACACCGGTGGAATTTGCATGCCGCATAAAATATGTTGAGGTATGCAAATACTTACAAACGGCAGTGGTGCCATCTATTTTAAGAATGAAAAGGAAATTTTACAACACATTTCTCACACAAATATTGAATTTTAATGTTTGTTTTCTCGTATAAAAAATTGTTGTTATGACTCTATAAGAAAGGAAAATTTCTACAAGCCTATGATTGATTTCGAACGAGGTGGAATTATATTCTTCTATCATTGCGATTTATCTTATTGAATATTGTTGCTCTCTTTAGTAGTTATAACCAGAATATGGAATTGACGGGTTCAAGCAGTCTCTACTGAAGGCCATATAGGGTATCAGCGCCTCTCCCTCCCAGCTCAATCTTTAACAGCCGAGAGGACAGATGCATACGCTTGGCCTCATGGGATCGTACTTCATGAGCTGTTGAAATGGCTTCTTCATCTTCTTAAAGGCAATCTTGACTAACATCAACTCGCTATACTTCCAACCTCACTGATAAATAATGCTCACGAACTTTCAGCGTGTATTTAAAATACATCTGATTCGTATGCTAAAAGTGACGCTGCTAGCTCCACATTTATGTTTCTAACGCGAAATTTGATTCAAAATCTTCCAGATGTATAAGCACGCTTACAAAATTTCGTTTATCTACCACAACCCCCCCCCCACACACGTATACCCCCGCAACCCCCGCATTGAGAGGGGGCCCAAAGCCTGACTGATATCATGTACGTATTTGGGCTTGGGGCCCATTCAGATTTTTCAGGGGGCCCTAGTATTTTTTGTTACTTCACTGCACAACTCCATCTTGGTATTTGGATTTTTATTTTAATCGGTATATTTTGCCAGTTCAATTTCTCTTAGAGAATCCATTTTTCTTTCTCAAAGTTAGTAAAGCAAAAAAAAATGCATTTTCTAATTTTATATGAAATACACTTCTCAGATAAGATCATGAGAGAAAATTAAAAGAAAAGTTAGATAATCGGGTTAACATATGCACGTGAGTAGGAGGTTTTATATTTATATTTTTTAAATTGGAAATAAAGGTTACGATATTCTAAGTTTTGATCTAGATTTTATATGCATTAAATTTTAGTGCCAACTTGGATCTTGCCGTGAAAAATTAACAATTATTGGAATATTTTGAAATTTTGGAAACGGTTATATTATAAGTAGATGTAGGAGTTGCAATGTTGAAAGTGAAAATTTAGAAATTTTTTCTGTCCGAAAATGTGCTACGAGTTTAGTTCAGGCTCGTTTACATTTGGTGAAGACAATCTTAAACAGCGATAATTCCCGAAAATTCATATTATAGCTCACTTAAAAATAAAGAGCTGTTTTATTCTTATTCCTTGTTAAAGACAAGTTATTCACGCCTGGACACCTAAAATTTTATCCATAAATATATCATTGAATCCAGGTTGCTGTTAATATAACAGATATGATTTTTGAAACAGTTAATGATACAAACTAAGGTTAATGTGAAGAAATAATAGAGAAAATATTATAACTAATGACTAATTTTTTTAATATTCTATCTTAAGATACTTCTATTAAACCCTTTTTTGATAACTTAACTAATTCTTAACCTTAAGAAAACCGGAATCTCTTACCATTTCAGATTAAGGACTAAGGCATTTCTTTTATTTAATAAATTAATTAACAAACTCTCTTCTTGAGATGCATTACAAAAGTAAATATTGACTTGATGTAAACAAATAATAAATTTAAAAATGTAAGTAAATTTTTCTAAGTATCAAAATGGTAAATAGTTCTACATGTAAATTCCCCACAATCTACTATAAATCGTCAACTACAAAAGTGGTTCATGGTATTTTTAGAACAGAAAGAAGCGTAGTTCATCTATCCTGCTCCTAATAACAATTTCTTTCTCTTATTACGTATTAGAATACTATATAATATGTGTGCCAAATAGGAAAATGTAGTATTCTTCCATTCTTGACACATTTACAGGAAGCAACATAAAAAAATAAACTTAAAATTCAATTCAAGAAATAAAATTTATAGAACAAAATAGAATCACACTAAATTAATCAAAATAGTATTGAGCTCCTTACCCAAATAATAAAATAAGATCATTATTAATGCTAGGGAGAATTTATTCATTTGAATATAGCTAGTCCTAATTTGAATTAATAATTATATATTCCTTTAATTATTTGCCTCTTTCTGAATATAAAAATGTCTTCAAAAGTTGTTGTAATAGATTTTTATATTCTCTATATTATTTTGTATAATTTATAATATTCCAAAAAAATCTATTTTACAATCTCATTTGTTAAAGCTAAAAGATATTAAACTATCCAAATATATTGGTAGTATCAATTATATGGATTTATTTTGTGTTATTTTTTAATAAGGTAAAATTTTGAGTTTCAGAAAACTAAATTTTATTTTAGTTCATCAATGAAATAGAATTGGATCTTAATAATTTTAAGAACACGAGTGTAAGCATTTAAGGCGATATGGTACCATCTTCACAATTTTTTTAATTTTAATATTTGATATTTCGTTTTAATTGTATTTTATAAAGGTTAATGTTTAATAGTAATTCCATAAAAGAAAAATTTTAATTTGTTGCAAAATGTTTGTAAAATTTAAATTTTTTTAGCTTTTTTAAGCATTTTTAAATCCTAAGGCTTTTTTAAATACGTCTCTTTTCTTTCAAAATTTTTTTCCAAGTACCTTATAATATACTACATAAACCTGTGCATGGGTTTTTTTCTGCTGCTGCTCTATAATTTTTAATTAATTTTTTTTTTAGTTAAACTTCCAAAAATTCCCAAAAAAACATTAATTTTGATTTTGAAATTTTTTTAGAAAAAGTACTAAACATGTTAGAGCTAATTCCATGCACAATTTTACAAAACATACATTTCAGAACATGCATAAAAAATTTCAAACCCATACTTCAATTATCAAAAAAGCCTTAGTGTTTTAAATAACAGCATATGTACAAAAATTCAACATGGAGAAATATGAGTTTGAAGTTTTCATTCCATGAATAGCCTGATATAATATTCATCGAATAGTCTGAAACTTTTTATGAAATGTTAATTAGCTTATTTAAAACTACTTACCATAAAAAATTGCACAAATGTAGGACAATTAAACAGTATACTGCCATAATGAATACATAGAAGAAAAAACGAATGAAAGATCAATATTTCATAAAACTTTATCTTAATAATTATAAAAAATAAATAAATACACACACTTCAGATCTAATTCCATGCTCAGAGCTAATGCACAACATATACAAAAGATGTTTATTTTTTTAATTTTTATTTCCCTGATTTTCAAAGCCTTCGCATGTTAAATATTGTACACGAATAAAAGCAAAATCAAGTAACAATTTATAGGTAAATTACATCAAAATCTAAGAACCATATATGTGCATTTGTTTAAATAAATATCTTAAAATATTTTTAAAATAAAAGTGTTGAACCTCGCACACATGGAATATATATATATTACTAAAAACTAATATATAAAAATGGGAGAGTTTTTCTATTCTTGCGAATTAGATTTTTAATTATCTGAGTTATCAAAATGAGATTTAGTATTTGTGCTTTGGGAGAATCCGTTTTGAAGTTTTAATTTCGTTCGTAATAATATAAAAAGCACGCACAACTTTTAAATCTTGACCAAATCCATTTGATCTTCAGTAAATAATTCACAAACTAGATTTTTCGCATGAATTCAACAATTCTTTCTTAAAATGATTTACTACTGCATATATAATGTCAATCTCATTGATGCGCATAAGAAAAATAATTAATTCATTTTTTATCAGGCTCTATTCTAGCAGATAATCTGAAATGTAGGCGTGGTAGTTGCTGTTTGGCATCAAACATTGCTCTATTACTTAATAAAAAGTGCAAGAAAAGCTTTTAAATTTTGCAGGAATATTTATAAAGATTCGGGGTATCAAATAAGCCAATAAAAATTTTTTCGACAATTTAATGATTTTTAGGGTACCATATCGCCTTAAAAAGATTTTTAAGAGTCCTCAATGAGATCTTTTGTGTATATAACAATCATACATACATTATAAACAATATTTTCCTTGTATATTATTTGTACATTCTCTACGAATGGGTAAAAAAAAGAGAATAGCTTATAAATTTAGGAAAGTTTAAGGAATTTTAAGACTGTTTCTTATATGAATGCAACAATTAAAACTTTGAATACCTTTCACTTCCAAACCTAATTTCATGAAAAATTTCTAAGTTAAAAATGTGATTTAAACTATTACTTTCATATCGTTTCGAAACATAACCATGCTTTATACTTTTCATATTATAAAGCTTGTAATTTAAAATGTTTCCATGGGAATTATTTTCTACACACACACTTAACTTAAAAATATTCTTGGAATTGAAGATAATTATGTATAAGAACCTCAAACTATTTATGTTTGTTATTATCTTTATATAATACAAGCACCAGACAAAATTGTGTATCTATATTAGGTAATATTATTCTGGACATACTTTTCCATCTAGTATTATTAAAGTGCTCAAATAATTCTATGATACCTCCATAAATTTAAAGTTTTTGGTAAAACCATTGGAAAAAATGTAATCGCTTCCGAAACAGGTATTGGTTGTGATTGAAACTAAAACAAGCAATATAACTTAGACATTCTTAATATTTTTCAATGTGTATTTAAAAGGTGTCCGGAAATCTTAAGGAAACATGACAACAAAATTTAATAAAATAAATTTATCTTTATTTCAACATCTTCGATAGTTAAAACAGGATCTATGATCCAGTAAACATCCCCATTTTTATTACATGGCACCAAAGCCCCGTTTCTGCGACAGCAGCAAATAAAGCACCAGAAAATTCATTGACTAATAATTTCTTTACAAAGTTCCTTAAATCAATATCTGTTTGGTTCCATTTACCAGATCAGATGTCCAAGACCATGATGTCCAACAACTGTGTTGTAACTGTAAGCACCAAGAGGACTGACTGCAACATGAGCATGAGCTGGAGCATGAGCTAAAAGAGGAGCATGAGCCAAGAGAGGAGCAGAGTAGGCGAGTGCAGGAGCAGCAATAATTCCGGCCTTGTTGATGGCAGTGTTGGCTGGATCCTTGGGTTCAACTCCGGGTTCATTGGTCTTGATGTCAGCTCGGAATCCAGCAGCATCGGCTACATAGTTGACAACTCTTTGGCGACCATCAGCAACAGCGAGTCCGTAAGATCCAGCGACAACTCCATTAGAACCGGTTTCTTTTCGGAAAGTAGCACCAGATCCATGTCCTTCATTGTATCCGAAAGCATAGTTTCCTAAGCCCTATGATGAAGATTGAGAATTAAGGATAATAAATCCCTTGTTACTTTTTAAGACAGTTAGATCGCGCAATGGCAACAATAAAATAAAAGATAAAATCAGTTATTGATTTATTCACAATTTCAATAGCTGAATTATTTTCCTGGTAGCTTACATTTTGCTCCCTTTAATTCAGCAGGAAATTGAGTCTTTCAGTTTTTCTAAGTATTGGAAGCATGTTAATCATCAAAAAGTTTTAAATAATAGTGGAAATGTTTTTTAAAGTAGTGATTTTCAATGTGGGTTATAATTAGTAACATTTTTGATAAACTGAAAATATTATTCGATAACATCATGCTATTTAATTAATTATCTTTATTAATTATCATTGTGTTTTTAAGGATCTTATGAATTATTTATAAACGTAAATGCTTTTAAAAATAATTACTAAAAGTTGTTTTTTCAAAATTCTTATAATAAAACCAGTTAGAATTCTATTCTTTAAATTTCTTATAGATTCCATTGACGTTATTGAATCAAAGTTCATTATAAGCATAAAAATAATTGTTAGAATTTTTGTTCCCTTACATCTTGAGTTCTGTATTGAGTGCTTGCTCCAGTGCCCAGGAGGACAGCGGCTTGAGAGGCAGCAATAAGAGTGCACAGTATGAGGACCTGAAAAAGGTTGCACAATTTAGAAATAGAGTTCAATAAGAAATAGCTTGCACACAAGTTTAAACTTGGTTTTTACAATGATAGCACTTTAATGATACTATTTTTTTTTCAGAAAATTTACTTTGAAACATATATTTTCAACTTGAATCTACTATCTTTCTTTTTCCTATAATTCAGCGTAAAGTTTTTGTATTATTAACTACAAGAATAAATTATTTAAAAGTAATTTACTTTAAGAAACATCTGGATGTCAATTAAACAATTTTACATGTATTTTATTTTGGTACCTATTATTAATATAAGTTAAGGATATATCGCGTAATATGCATAAAATCGTTTTTTTTTTTCAATAAAGTTTTTTACATTGAATTTTACATTAAACTTAAAATTTCATATGTTTTAAGGTATAACATATAAAAAAATTTTACAAAAATTGTTGAATAAAAAGTAAAAATTTTAATTTTTTCGTACGTTTTCTATTAATATTTATTTTGTAGAAAGATTCAAATATTAACAACAAATTATTTTCAGAAATGAAAGAATTAAAATTTTGTATAGCTTAACTCCTTGGAATTCAAAGTATACTTCGAAAGTTCCCACATTGGGAAATCATCTTATTAATTTCCGAATAATGGCAACATATATATATATATATATATATTCCGACAATGCATTATAAAAAAACGCATTTATATTTTAAAAATATGAAATAAAGATTAAATTAATTTATAAATGTAGTTTGGAATATAAAATATGTTTCATTATTCGATAATTTGCTAAAAAAACTTACAGTTTGCTTTTCAATTAGACTTTTTTTGTATAATGTTGTTAGTATTAATTATTTTTAAATATTAGTTGTTCGTTTTAAATGATACATATCAATATTTAATTAAATTATATAGGATATGTTAAAAAAATTTTAAAAATTATTAAAGATAATTATTAGAAAATTAACCAATCGAATAAATAAATTCTGTCGCAAACATAGAGAACGTTCTAATGTATCATTTTGTAATCCTTTGCAGTAGATATATTAATGAAATTTATTATCTAACATGAACGTTAGATTTACTGAAATAGTTATTTTTAATTGATGCCTTTGAATTTCATTCTTTGTTCTTACAAGTTATAAATTCAATGAATTTATTTATATATAATATTTTTCACTTAAATAAACTTTTGAAAAATTTTATACCGAATCAGAGGAACATTTAAAACAAATACTTTTTACTAAGAATAAAGGAAGTAAGAAGTGATATTTTAACCAAATTACATTATTAGTTAGATTTTTATTTGATTTTTGTATATATTTTAGATTTACAAGGGATTCCTTATACACAAGCTAATAATTAATGTTTAATTTATTAAACTGATATATATACAAACTGAATAAGTATGTGAAACACAACTGAAATTTAAACTATATTTTACAAGTTTTAGATCATTTTAGCACAACAGGCTATGTAATACAAAGATTTCTTACCTTCATGATGCTGATTTCTGGATTGATTTACTAAATCCGAATGTTGCTACTGTAGAATCCACCGTATTTTATACTCATCGACATCTCTCTTTTTTTTTTTTTTTTTTTTTTACTTTGAATCTCTTAAGGTATTGAAAATGTATCATTTTCAACGTCAAACTGACCAAGAATTTATGCTAAAATAGGAAAAAAAAGGGATAAATTCTTTTATTTTCATTTGTAAGATTTTCTTTAAATGTGTATAGCAGGTGATTCTCGCCCTAAAGGCGTGTCCAGTTCTGACCTTGATCCACATTTCGATTATCTTCCTGTTTATCTTCTTTAAAGCGTCTCAATTCTTCAAAATGACATCTTCATTTGCATTTCCTCATTCGCAACATAGTGTTGAAGATTCCGATTAGAGAGGGTTCCAGAGTGTGAAGGAAGTGGTTTTGCTAAACTTGCCTCGTAGCCTTGTAATGGAATTTAGAATTCATTTTTAATTTTAATTTGATAATTTTTAAGCAATACTTGTTCAATGTCATTTTAATTTTGTTTAAAGCTTAAGTAGAGTGATAGTTACAAAAAATGTGAGCGTTAGATGAAACATATTTCCTTAAAACTAATAAATTTGTATGTAAAAAGTCATTTTTATAAAATAAGCTATATTGTAATAATGACATCAGTCTGATCAACTTATGCAGAGCTATAAAGTTTTTAATTTTATATCTTACTAAATATTTTAAGAATATTCAGCAGTTTAAGTTTTGAATCAACATTGTATAAGATTGTTAAAATAAATGTATATATAAGAAAATTGCAGATTTTTTTCCATCTTGATTATCATTTGAAAACAAATATTTTAATTAAAAATATCTCACTTCATTATTTGAATTCGATAATGAGTAAACTAACTAAAAAGGTAACTTATCATTTTAAGTATAAATTTCTTAAAGTTTGATATTGGCTTTCAGTGTAAATAATTTCTATAACTATTAAATTTGATTATATACAAAATGCTTATATAAATTACTAAATGCATATTATTTGTCCAAAATAGCAGTTTCATTTTATATAGCTATCGTATTAAGAGTTTAATGAAAATTTACCTAACTGTGTGAAAATGTATAGTATGTTTATATAAATGCCTCAATCATATGCATCTCGTGTGATAGCTGTGTTTTAAAATTTAACTGGAATAAATGCCTTATAACTTTCTGCCTTATTCTTTATACAATTGAAAATCAGTTATATATTTAAAAGAAATTTTGATACATATCTCAGAAAAAAAGTTTAAATGTAAAAGTATTAAGTTCTTTTTTTCTTTCTTAAGAATTGTTTTTACTTTTCTATTGATAACCAATTATTACTCACAAATACATTATTTGAATAAAAATGTTGTATAACGTATTTCCTCAATTTATGGATTATGTATTTTTAATTACGGTATAGTTATTTTTCTTTACTTGTCATTTTTATTTGATATAATATTTATTAATATGTCACTTAAAGCAACGTGAGGGTTATTGGAGACGGACTGCATAATTCTCATAATTTTGAATCTCTGTGAAGGGCCGAGGCCAACACCTGAGAGGGCAATCCACTCTTCAAACTCCCTCACCACGGCAACGTGAGTACTGGAATACAATTTAACGTGCATCAGCTCTCTCTACAAGCTGCGTCTTCAGTAGCACTAGGATTCAAACCCGTGACTCGACAATGGGGGACACAAGTTCATGACTGTAACAACTCGGCTACCACTGCAATCTTTTTGTGCCATATTTTATCTTTTCTATACAGTACAAAAGTCAGAATGTAATAAAAATTTTCCATAAGTTAAGCATATCAGAAACATAATTCACCAATGAATCAACATTTCAAATATTTATTTGTAATTGAATTTGTCGTACAAAGATCTGTATGCAAATAATTTGTTAGTAATCTTTTTTCCCCTAAATTTATTGGTTTCACTCTGCTTTATTCATATTTTTCTACTTGAAATCTCTAATTCTAATTTAGGAAATAATGCAAAAACATTTTTCTTCCCTTGTTTTTAATCAGAAAAAAATTCCATTTCAATCCAACTTAATTTAAAATAATTATATTCATACCTTTCACGTTGGTTTATAAGACTAAATTGAAATAAAATTATTTTGATGAAACATTTATGTTACAAAACGTGTGCACATTTAAGATATTTTTTATTTTCACCCTTAGACAAAAACACAAGATTAACATTAACAGAGAATGCTAGAAAATGTAAAAAAAATCATTAAAAAAAATTGTAGTTCAGTAAGCAAGTTCCTTCTTTGCCATGAACTTAAAACAACTCCTACACTTCTGCCCTAATTGAGTAAGAAGAACGTCTTAGGAATAATGTTAATAACACATAGAAAAAGTAAAAATTTCGACTGTCTAAAGCAGGTGGTTCAGTAGGTGTCAGGCGGTATCGAAATCAAAGAAATAGTCACGCGATACTGCACTATATATGGTGCACGCATGCCACTTGGGGCTGGAATCACTTCTTTTAAAATGCAAAATTTAACTAAAAATAAATAACAGAGACATTTTTCACAAACATAATTCATTTCATAAGAGAAGAAAATCAAAAGACTTAATTTAGTTTTTCATTTGATTTGATATTCACGTGCCGTCAGTCGGTAAAGAATTATTTGTATGGTACAATGACATGAAAGTCGAAAATGTTAATTTGCATCTCCCTATAAGGTATCGTGTGACTTATTTGACCTTGAGACGTTTAAATTGGTCAAAAATATACCTTATGAATCGACAGAATCAATCCATGGGGCTCTATTTAAAATTAACGTTACATGTATGCTTAGAGTTCAATCTTCTTCGCACACGTAGATATTTTTTAACTATAAAAATCATTTTTTAATGTAGTAAACAAAAGAAGATACACAAATGAACTATTCTTACAACGACGTATTATATGCATCCATTTTCTTAAAAACCTCGATTTAAATATGAAAACTGGACTATCATTTTTCCGATAAGAATATTTTACCATTTTTAATAAATGATGATGTAAAAATGGTATAGAAATCGAACAAATTGATATAAAAGTGATACAGCAATCGAATTAAAAGTAGAAATTAATTGGAAAATTATATATCAATCATAGTTTTTTTTTAGTATTGAAAATTACTCACCAATTTTTATAAAAATATTGCTTTTAAATGTGAAAATTTTATATTTAGCTGGAATATGAAAATATGCACCCTTTCGAACAAGTAATATGTGGGATTTACATAAAAATACAGCTTATAGTGAATGAACTCGATCATTAAAACATTCAATCTCTTTTTGAGCATAACATGTAATTTCAGTATTTTTATGTAATTCATGATGTAATAAAACAACTTTTTATAGTATTTTCCCCCATAGTTCTATTTTAAAATTATCTCATTTGCGATTCTTATACTATTCATTTAGTGCTAATATTGTTAAATTTATAATTTAAAATACAAATATTGTTGATTTATCTATATGTATTGTTTTAATTTTACTTAACCTGAATTTTTAGATTCAAAACTATAACTGAAAGCTGGAGCGCTGTTTCTCATTTTAAAATCCAGAAATTTAATTGATATTTTTATAGTTCAATTTTCATACAATAAATTCATCGACGCACTTCACTAGTGGTAAAAAATCTATAGAGATCATAATATCAACAACACATATTTCAAATATGACCTGAACTAGTTATGTCTGGTATAAATAATTCCTATTGGAAGCGATTTTTAAGATAACTAACTAAAATTAAATTTCAAAATGATTTTGAGCTAAAAAGATCTTGAATATTTTTTAAGATTATATTAGGTGTACAACTTTGCTTCCGCCGTTTTGTAATAGATGGCTGTAGTGGTAAGTGGTAGTCGAAATAAATAGATCGTAGATAGCCTACAATAAGCTTAGGTATTTGTAAACATAACGCCATCGAAATATTAGTCGATTTGTTTCGGCATCATAAAGTTATTCTCGAGTTAAACATGTCAGCTTACGAGCCAAATTCTCGTCATTTGCGGGAGGTTTTAATTTTTCTGCTTTGATATGAAGAAATCTGCGGTTGAGGCTCATAGAATGCTCTCAGATACCTATGGTGAGGCACTATTAGTGAAAAGAATGTGCCCAGAGTGGTTTCAACGCTTCAAGAACGGTGATTTTGACGTCGAAAACCAGCATGGCGGTGGAAGAGAGAAGGTTTTCGAAGATGCAAAATTGGAGGCATTACTTGATCAAGACTCGTGGTCAAACGCAACAAGAATTGGCAGGATCATTAAGAGTGACGCAACAAGCCATTTCACAAGGCCTGAAAGTCATGGGAATGATTCAGAAACAAGGAAATTGGGTGCAGTACGAGTTGAAGCCGAGAGATGTTGAACGGGCGTTTGTTTGCTTGTGAACAGCTGCTTGCAAGGCAAAGACGGAAGGGATTTCTGCATCGCATTTTGACTGGGGATGAAAAATGGGTTCATTACGATAATCCCAAGCTCAGAAAATCATGGGGATATCCGGCCATGCTTCCACGTCGACGGCCAAACCAAATATTCACGGTTCCAAGGTCAAGCTCGGTATTCGGTGGGACCAGCTCGGCGTAGTGTATTATGAGTTGTTAAAACCGACTGAAACAATCGCAGGCAATCGTTATCGAACGCAATTAACGAGCATTGAAAGACAAACGGCCGCAATACAAAGAGAGACATGATAAAGTGATTTTACAGCATGACAATGCTCGACCCCGTGTTGCGAAAGTGGGCAAGACATACTTGGAAACGTTGAAATGGGAAGTCCTACCCACCCGCCGTGTTCTCCAGAAGTTGCTCCCTCGGATTATCACTTGTTTCGATTAATGGCACGCGGCCTGGCTGAGCAGCACTTCCGGTCTTATGAAGAAGCAAAAAATTGGATCGATTCGTGGATCGCTTCAAAAGATGACCAGTTTTTTCAACGCGGGATTCGTACGCTGCCCGAAAGATGGGAGAAAGTAGTGGCCAGCGATGGACAATATTTTGAATCATAAATGTATAACCAGTTTTTTTTACAATAAAGCCTCGAATTTCGGAAAAAAACGGCGGAAGCAAAGTTGTACGCCTAATATTA